>CAUZXS010004389.1:5000-103104 GCA_963585895.1 Sepioteuthis lessoniana | reverse complement strand
AATTATAATCGTACAATGAACGCGATTCCATAACTTCCAGGCATAAAATAATCCTTGACGGGTTGGCATACCGTTTAAACTAATCAATCAACTTTCACTTTTTTTAGTAAAAAACATTTTTTTCTTATATCTATGAAATTTATTTACTGAAGCATTTTAGAGCAGCCATTTAAACATATTTATATATTTAGAACAATACAATTTCTTTTTATTTCAAAAAGTGTATCTCATGCGCCAAGATTGACTTAGTAATACCATGGAACACAATAGTCGACTCCCCTCGGGGAATCAAATTCAAAAGAAGTAACTTGCGTGAGAGTTTTAAAGACTTATCCTGCAACCAGATTTGGATGTGGCCCCAAATAACCAGTCGGGGCCCATTCCACTCCAGGTCTACAACTGGTTTAAATTCAGTTTTTTCCTTTTTTCCGACCAGTTGCTCTACTAAGGTTAAAGAGCACAGTCTGTCCAACTATTTACTCATAATAAAAAGTAAATAGTTGAATTTCATATAATTTCATACATTTCCCTTATATTTCATATATTTTCATACATTTCTTTCCCATATATTTCAAATATTTTCATACATTTCCCATATATTTCATATATTTTCATACATTTCCCTCATATTTCATATATTTTCATACATTTCCCTTATATTTCATATATTTTCATACATTTCCTTTATATTTCATATATTTTCACACATTTCCCATATATTTCATATATTTTCATACATTTCCTTTATATTTCATATATTTTCATACATTTCCCTCATATTTCATATATTTTCATACATTTCCCATATATTTCATATATTTTCATACATTTCCCATATATTTCATATATTTTCATACATTTCCCTCATATTTCATATATTTTCATACATTTCCCATATATTTCATATATTTTCATACATTACGCGAATGTGAAAAGCAAACAGCTTTGTTATAGATTTGAATTCAAGTAGCCGTACCAACTTCCTTCGACGATAACCATAACACTACGAGTGCCTCACTTGCCTGACTATCTTTAAAATACTCGTTCCACGGTTGGTGCTATCAATAAAAGCATAGAATTAAACGATATGTTCAGTTGGAGTCTCACTGGGTGCCCCATACATCCAGCCTTGTGTCACAACTAAGCCAAGTTTTGTAAATAATTATATTCAGTTGAAGATATGGCAAATCGATACCTCAGATATCGAAAGAAAAGCTTCTTTTTTTTAATTTTTCGATCCACAACATTCATTCTTTACGTTCCACCTTGCCTAATCAATAAGTAGATATTCGCTATGACTTGCATAGATTGGCATAAGGCTACAAAAGAGCCTCATCTCGAGTGTTGAATTTTTGATAGTGCCAAAGCCAAGGCGGATTGGTCTGGCACTCAGCGTTATTAGGGCTGCAACCCGGCTAAAGGGGCTCTAGTGAAAATCTAGATGTCTGTTCCGGCAACCGGCGGCCTCGGGTCGCTCTGTCAATGCGTCTGTGGAAGATCTGCGGCAAACAGGGCGTTTTTCCCGGTTGGACTTGGGACCCTTCCTTCAATCAAATCCCAAAGTATCTTCTTCAATGAACAACATATTACTTGCTCGGGAGGAAGCCGGTTCAACCCGACCAGGATGAAAGCCGATACAAGTACTAGTAAGTAAGTTGAATTTTTACCGAAAAAATAGGAGACAAGTGATGTCTGGCTCAAGGCAACGGTAAGCAAGCACAAAGAACACGGAATCTGTAAATATAGATAATTATTAAAATAAACTGTCTGGCACAAGGCAACGATAAGGGAGCACAAAGAGCACGGAATCTGTAAATATACATAATTACTAAAATAAACTGTCTGGCACAAGGCAACGGTAAGGGAGCACAAAGAGCACGGAATCTGTAAATATAGATAATTACTAAAATAAACTGTCTGGCACAAGGTTACCGAAAACATCCGTAATAAGTGCTGAAATTTGTACATAGAAAATAACTGAAACAACTCATTCGAGACAGTTGGATTATGTTGTAAGCACGGTCCATGATGATATTGATGCTTCTATTTTGGAAGGAGTGAAGGACTCTAATTTGTATTTCAAAATAAACAGCAGTTCATAATGATATCCGTGCTTCTATTTAGGAAGGAGTGAACAATTTGAAATAGTATTTCACCGATAAGAATATATACATAGATGATAATTAAGATAGTCGACGTCTGGCACAAGGCCAGAGAGAGGGGTTGTGGAAGACCTTTTGTCAGCCTGATGTGAAAGAGTTGAGGTTTTGATCAACATATAAAGGTGTCATTTTTCTCTTCAAGTCATGAAAGAACGAGAAACTGAAAACGACCCATTTTCGATTGAACTTGAAAGTAACAAGATCAAATGTCATTCCTCGTTATAGCGCTCTTTGTAAAATAAAAATAAAAAAAAATAAAAATTGATATCTGATAGCTGAATTTCTTTAGATGTTAAAAAGAAACTAGTGTGTTTGTGCTGCTAAAAGTCGCAGTTCTTCTTCAAGTCTCAGCTACTAAAATAATGTTGCGAATACGGTTACTGTATTCCCTGCAGAGAGGGTAACACCCCAGTAAAAAGGGGGTGTCCTAAGTATGACATGAAACGACATCTGTTCTGGATCTATAGGGAGTCTGGAGTAACCTTATTTGCCATTACTCTCAGCTACACTCTAACTCTGTCGAGTCGTACCTGTTCGAGCCCTATTTATGGGTCAGATAGTTCTTCTTCAAGTCTCAGCAACTAAATTAATGTTGCGAAAATAACTTTCCTTTTGTGCTTTCTTTGATAATTATTATTTCACAAGAAACTCTTTTATATTCCATTATAAATGTTGGAAACAATAAGTGTTTCCAAAATTTTCAATTTTATACCAATTCCGTATTTTTAAGGCAAAAATCAGATCTCTCTGATAAACTAAAACGGGATAATTTCCTAGCTGTGTCTGGCTGAAAGGATGCACCACCTGGTAATGTATGGAAAAAAGCTAGATAGGAACTACACAAACATGTTACGGTCTATTTTGATTAAATCCTGGCAGAATCACCACACAAAACAGCAGCTGTATGACCACTTACCTTCCATCTCACAAGCAATCCAAGTTAGTTGAATAAGACAAGCAAGACACTGCAGGAGAAGTAAGGACGAATTCATCAGCAATTTTCTCTAATGGACTTCTACACCAGGACACACCAGTGATGGTCACTAGCAAAGACTGACATACATCAGCTCTGAGGACACTAGATGCTGTCTGGTAGACTGAAGCGATGGATGATAGGGATGGATGGTGAGAGAGAGATTCAGGGAAGTATGTTCAGCACGACTTGATGATGAAGATCATGCGTAATAGCATTTAAAATACAATACCAATATATATATATATATATATACATGATAGCACACGAAATAAACAAGCTACGACTACAAATCCTAGAAGCTCAACATATAAAAACAAGAAATAAATAAAATCAATAGAATTAATATAAAAAATTGTAAACACACTCTTTACACATGCAAGCAATTCCTGATGATGGCCTATGAAAGGTCCGGAAGCGCTCGGGACAATTTTGGTGAATTCATCCACCAATTCCAACCTAAAACCAAGACACTGATCAAGAAACTTGAAAGGATCTTAATAAAATTTATATATATATATATATATATATATATATATATATATATATATATATATATATATTCAAATGTCCTTGGGGAGACTGTGTATCCAAAGAAAATAATGCGTATGTTGGTCTTACCACTACAACTCTTTCTAGACGGCTTACAATGAACCTTAATGATTCTATATCCACAGCCTAACATCTTAAAGCCCATTCTATTCCCAAATCCTAATTTCGAAAAAGTCTAGTTGAAAACACCACTATAATAGCACACGAAATAGATGAGCTACGACGACAAATCCTATAAAAAAAACTAAAATCAATAGAATTGATATTGAAAATAGCGAAAACACTCTTTACACATGCAGGCAACCCCTGATGATGGCTTATGAAAGGTCCAAAAGTTCTCGGGACAATTTTGGCAAATTCATCAACCAATTCAAACCAAAAACCAAGACACTTATCTGAAAACTTGAAAGGATCTTAATAATATATATATGTATATATATATATTATCACCCACAGATAGACTGTTTCGTTCTATCAGAACTCTTCAGTGTGGCTAGACACGCAGGACGCTCGAAGCCGGGATCGAAACCCATCCAACTTTACGCTAGACTAAGACTCCGACCGCTCGGCCAACAAGCGTACCATGTTTGGCTAAGGGAATTTTTAAGGTATTATGTAGTAACAGCAGCAGCCGTTTGTTTACATTTTTTATACCCTATCGGCTACCAGAGTGCTCAATTCTTTCGAAGAGCTTTGCATTACGCGAACGGCGGCCGAAAATTCCTTCACCAGAGTGCTCATAATACCCTTGGGAAAGGCATGAATCCAATTATTCTCCTTTCAGCTATGTGTAAATTGTAGAGCTGATTGGGTTCTTTAGCTTTGGTTCGGCAACCAGTCTAGCAAAAGGAAAACTCTGAATTCAAACCTGTTAAACTCCGCTTAAAAATTGACCTTAAGTCCCAACTTGCCCTTGGGAAGGGGGTGGTAAAAAATACATCCATAATTATAAACACTAAAAGTCCGTCACTTGAAGTGTGCTGTGCACAATCATCAGATGGAAACGCTGTTGAAAATGTTAATTTTCCTAGAATTTGTAGCAGAAGGAAATTTCGTATTTTGGTTTGGCGCTTAACTTAATTCGATGTATAATTTCACCCAATCAGGATGACTTATCCTATTCAAACCGGATCTCCTTTCCGGGCAGCAGAAATTGGGGAAGCTGCCAAACACAGCCTTTTCGCAGAACTAATTTATGGATCCCTTGCGTCTATTTCTCTTAGATCAAAGGATCACAGTTGAATATGATTACATAAATTCAATACGGCACACACAGGAACAACTTTACGTCACCTACAAAATTGGCTATGTCGATCGCGATGTCTAATTCCGCTCCGGCACCTAGCGACTACTTCACCTCTGCGCAACATTTCCTGGAGACATCCACGCTTCTCCCTAAAACATCCAGAACCACAACTCACAGTGACTCCAAAGTTTATTTCCTCCAACGGCAAACATGACTTTCGCTACATACTGCGAACATACCTCCTTCGCACGTCCAACGACACGCGCTGCTATTCTCAACTCTATCACAACTTCCAGTCATTCACTTACTTCTTTCCTTTCCCACGAGGCTGGCAGCACAAAAATTCTATATACCATGCGGCCATTAAAAACTATCCTAAAAACATTTCGACATCTTGGAACTTCTCTTCTTTATATATTTCACAACTTAGCGAGGAAACAACTCAACGTAAACACACACACGCGCACGTTACAACCTTTCCTCGCTAAAAACAAATTTTACCCCCAACAAATTCATTGCTAGACTGTGTGCTATTTACTTGTAAATATATATTGTAATGTTACATGAAACTTCAAAAAGCGTACTTCGAGTGCTGTTAAAACTGCAAATATTATGTTTTTCTAGGTTTGGTAATGGCAATGAAGGGGAACTCTATACTCCCCTGATGTTCAGGAGTGGAGCCTGACCATAATATACCGTTTAATGTCATAGCTAGGACACCCCTTTTTTGTAGGAGGGTCTTTCCCCCTCTGCTGGGAGTACAGTTTGTGTATTCTAAGCCTTACCCACTGAGCAGAAAACGGAAATTGAGATGAGGATATTACCAGTCAAAAATTTATGATAATAACAATAATTCATCGAAGAAATTCGGCCAATCAAATTATTTATTTATTTATTTATTACACCAAGAAAGCATTTAGCGGATAACATGTTTTAAGCGGATAATTCATTTGGACAGCTTATGTGACCCAAGCGGATAAAGAGATTTACTCTCATCAAAGCAGAAGTCGCAAACATGGCGATGAAAAACGAAAAGAAATTAAAGCGTCTCAGTGAATAAAAATAATTGTCAAGAACTTTCTTGTTGCGACACGTTTTCCACTTTCTCTTTTATTTTGTCACTTCTTTTCTTATCTTCTTTCTTTCTTCCTTCCTTTCTTCTTCTTCTTCTTCTTCTTCTTCTTCTTCTTCTTCTTTCCTTACTGCCGTATTTAACAAAGTGTCCACCTTGAGAACAAGACATTTCTGATTATTAAAGATTGTTGAGGTGTATACGTCAAGGAAGGATGTTGACTCATCCTGTAAGACGTTAACAGAGAGTTTTAGGTTTGATATTGATTTGGGGAGCTGTGAATTTTGTTTGTGTTTTTACACCAAGTTCAAGTTTTGTGTATAGAAAAAAAAATGCTATATTTTTATAAGGATGTTCTGTAAAGTTGACATTCTCTAATAAATTTGACCAATTCTTGTTAAAAAAAATACCCCAAAATGTAACGGTATATGTAGAAACAACTCAAAATTTTATCTCTAATCTTTAAACACTTTTCTTTTCCAGCATATCGCATTTCAATACCAGAAAAGGAAAAGATAAACAAAATATCAAACATAAAATTCTGTGTTTTTTCTACAAATTCTGTTAAAATTTGAGGTCGTTTCAACGAGAATTGGTCAAGTTATTTGATTACGAAAGGATATCAATTTTTCTAAAACAATTGTATATATATATATTTTTCAATACAGAGTTCGGTAATAAATAATACCTAATGATATATATAAGTGGTGCACTTATTTTTGGACTGTTACATATTCCTATTTTTGGTTAGTTGATATGGCTGGTTGGGTTTAATGGCATATCAACCTCTATAGGTTATTTAATGCCAAAGCCTGTTTATACATATGTACGGTTTGTAAACACATAATTTAATGATACCATACTAAAACCAAACAACTCATTTATTCGCGTACAACTAAATATTTTCAAGTATTTCTATGTGACATTAGTTTATTTAGTGCTGATAGTGTTTTTTAAAATCATTTCTCACTACTATTTCTACTAACACAAACATAATGGTATTTCTATTCAGCAATAATTTGCTTTCAGTTGATTAGTTTGTTGTGTTTTCAGGATTGTAACCAAGTCTATATTTTCTGGTACAACCCGGTCTCTTTCAAGAACGACAAAACATTATCCATGTGGACATTCTCAAATAAGTCCTTCATGGTATTTGCGTAGAAATAGCGCTTTCTGGTGTCATTAAAAACTTTATACTCAAGGAGAACGTGTTTGATTGTGCAGGGCGTTTAGCATGTCAAGCACTGTGGTTGCTGTTCTTGCTCGAGTATAAAAGAATACGTAAGTCTGCTGTGACCAATAAAGCCGATTTTGCTGCCGCGTCAGCTCTATGATTTCCTCTCACCCCAATGTGGCTTGGAATCTAGCAAAAAACGATTTCTTTATTTGATGTTGAGTGTAGTCTGCAAAGTAGTTTGATGATAAGTGGGTGCTCTAGTTTTTTTATTGTTTAATGATAATAGGACAGAGAGTGAGTCTGAGAATATGATGAATTTTTTGTGTTTTTCTTTTTTGGTTTGTGAGTTTCAATGCTGTAGAGTTTGGTAATAAATAATACCTAATAATATACATAAGATGTGTACATATTTTTGGACTGCTAGAGTTTGGTAATAAATAATTCATTACAATATCTATTTTGACTGCATAATTCTGCAAAATAATAAGAGTAATAATAATCGAGACTTTCCAGACCACAGCCTTGTTAAAATCAGCTTGAATACTTGGAAGAGTCTTGCTAGAGAATTGAAAAAAAAGGAAGCCTGACAATGACGGTGATACCAATTGTAATTGGTGCACTCGGAGCAATCCCAAAAAAATTGGTAAAGGAACAAGAAGACTTAGAACTCAGAAGATAATTAGAAACCATCCAAACTACAGCATTATTGAGATCGGCAGAATACTGAGAAGAGTTCTGAAGACTTGAGGGGGCATGCTGTCACTCAAACTCCATTGAAAAACCATCAGCTTACGCTGGTGTAAAAATCTTCAAGGAATAATAATAATAATGATAATGATAAAGTACCTCGACCTTGCTTGAGAATTGAAAAAACTATGGAACACGAAAGTGACGACTGTACCAATTGTGATTGGTGGTTTTGGCACAGTAACTAAAGGATTATTAAAGGGCCAGGAGGACTTGGAAGTTGGCGGACGGGTAGAGACTATCCAAATGACAGCATTACTGAGAACGGCCAGAATACTGAGTCCTGGAGACTTGAGGGGACTTGCTGTTACTCAAACTCCTGTGAAAAACCATCAGCTAATGCTGATTAAAGTTCTCTGCTGTATTATCGAAGAAAGTTGTATGCTTTTTTCCTTTGAATATTAATTATCAGTTTAGTATAAGTAATTTTGGAGAGGGAGAAGAGAAAGTAGGGAAAAGGGAGGTGATACTAGCAGACAGAAAGGACTTTTCAGGTCACGTGACTGAAACTCGTTTTAATTTTTTGTTTCGTTTTTTTTTTCTTTTTTTTATATCAGGGGACCAGAAAAGCAGCAAGCATGAAACTGAGATTTTCATTTAAAAAAAGTGATGTTCCACTGTTAACTTTAATTTTTGACAAAATATTGAAAAATATTACCCGGTGAATCAGTATTTTTAAAGACTTTGATGCTTTCTGCAATAAAAAAAAGTTGTTGTTTTTTTTTTACTTTGAATATCAAAGTATCAGTTTAGTACATATTATTTGGAGGAGGAAAACTAGGGGAATAGAATGTGTTACGTCGTAATGGGAGTAGCAGATGAGAATTTTTCTTCTTTTTTTTTTTTTTTTTTGGCAAAAACCGCTAACCAGTTACTGATAAGGATGTTATGGCATACTTGAAACGCACAGGGAAGATAATAAAAAACAAATGCCACCAAATTGCCCACGGTTTAAACTTAAGAGTATAAATCACAAACCAATTTAGCAGTTTAAACAAAAAAGATTTTTAATGAATAGACTGTTGGGATTGTTACTAAGTTAAAACTTCGCAAACTTAAGGCGGAATTAGGTGGGGTTTTATTTTTTGTGACCCGCTTAAGTATCCTCTTACTTGGTCACATTTGTGACAGAAGGGCAATATAATAAACAACCCCTGGGTCTGGTATAGTGACAATATACTACCCTTGAAAAAAATTACAAATCGAAACATAATTCAACGTGGGACCCAGACAACAGATCTCGGTGTGTTAGGATCGGCAGGTGCTCTCTTGATAGCCAATATCGGGGACCTTGTTAGCATCCTGTGAATGTTGTCCGTCCTAATTTCAGATGCACAAAAAAACGATCCAAGCAATCACTCACCGCAGAAACACTAACGGAAGAAATGAACAATGGAAGATTACAATGTACGTGGTGCCTTCAATAAGTTTCCTGACAATTTTTGTACAGGCCTTTAAAATTGTCGTAGACTCTTGAAAATTCAGTATGTTATTGCTATACATCTTATGAGATGACTGACCAATTTTTACGATTTCAGCTTCAAATGAATGGCTACAGCAGCAATTGGAATACAACCTACTAAAGTCTGATTGTCACAGCTGGTGAATTTCAAAAATGCAATCTGGACTTTAGAAGAACGATATGCAATAAAATTCTGTTCTAAACTTGGAAAAAATGCCAAGCGATGAAAGCTGGATCTATTGCTTTGACCCAGAGACCAAGAGACAGAGTTCCCAGTGGAAGCATGCTGGCTTTCCCAGACCCAAGATGGCCAGAAAGAGCAAATCCACCCACAAACTTTTGATGATCCCTTTTTTTGACAGCACTGGCATGATCTATATGCACTGGGTTCCCACTGGACAGACAGTCAACAAGGAATACTATGTTGAGGTTTTAAGGGAGTTCAGGAGGAGATTCCGTCAGAAGAGGCCAGCACTTTTCAAATCGGGTCAGTGGCATTTCCACCAGGACAATACACCGGTCTACAACTCCACCTTTGTCGCAGACTATTTGACCAAGATGGGTATCAAGACACTTCCTCAGCCTCCCTATAGTCCAGACCTTGCTCCCTGTGACTTTTGCTTATTCCCTAAGCTCAGAGGCTGTCGTTATGAGACAATTGAGGAGATGAAAGAGGCTGGGAAGTAGGTCATTGACACGCTCACACAAGAGAACTTCGATGGGGCCTTCCAGAGGTTGCTGGAACGGCACAACAAGTGTATTGCAGCCGGAGGAGATTATTTCATAGGGAACTAGAGTTTCATGTGTGTACTATCAATAAAAGTGCCCATACGCAAAAAGTCTGGAAACTTATTTAATGATCCTCGTACTTCGTTGTTATCTAAAGAGCCAGCCAACACCAAGAGGATATGAAAAAAGAATAATAGAGATTTGGGCAGAATGTGCTTCATTTTATACAACGAGCCAAAAAACTTGCTGACCAAGCTAGAATGATATAAGAGAAAGCTTGGTTTTCTGACTTTGAGATATTGAAAATATGTCAACAAAAAAATGGGGAAGAATAGCAACAAGACACCGCTACACGAACCGAAACGTTAAGTACTAAAAAACAAGAAACCCCATAAACCGAATTGTAACACAAAATAATGAAAACCGAACTATACAAGGGAGGAACTCAGACAAATGGAGCAGAAAACTAATGACGATATATTCGAGAGGTGACATTGATATGTGTTAAGAAAAGAAGGAGGAAGAGGATTCGCCAGCATTGTAGAAGTGGAGGTGCCCGTGGTGTAATGGTTATCGTCGTAGGAAATGGACACGGCGACTCGAGTTCAAATCCTGAACTAGACTGATTGCATTTCACATAGCACTAATACCCTCGGGAAAGGTATGAATCCAATTATTTTCCCTCCAGCTATGGGTAAATAGTAGGACAGACTGGGTTCTTCAGCCTTGGTGGGGTAATTAGTTTAGGAGAAGGAAAACATTGAATTCAAACCTGTTAAACTCCGCTCAAAAATTAACCTTGTGTCATATCCTGCCCGAGCGGAGGGATTGGTAAATAGGATTGTAGAAGTCTATCTAAAAAAGAGCCATGAAAGACTAATTACAACGAGCGAAAAACTGCACAGGTAACATAAAGATCAACAGAAATAGAAGAAAAACAACTGTATGGATATTTCATGCGACAAGAAAACGAAATCTCACACAAGAAGATTTGAATATGGCTAAGAAAGGAAGATTTTAAGAGAGTTGGTTAGTTGGATTTAATAGCATATCAACCTCTATTGGTTATTTAATGCCAAAGCCTTTTTACACATATATTATATATATGATTTGTAAATGCAAATGTTTAGGTTGGTGATGGTTGGGTTTTATGGCAAATTAACCTCTTAAGGGTCATTGTGTGTTAAATTCTGATATGTATGTGTGTGTATATATAAATCTCAAAGCTTTTTGTTTGTATAAACTTGATGGTCAAAGGTGTTGGTAACATAGTCTATATCTTTAATAGGAGGCCAATTGTTTTTAAGAAGTTGATTATGTTTTTGAGAGCAATTTTTTAAAATAGTTCCTTTATGCTGTTCGCCTTATAAAACTTTTGTTGGCGTGGTTTAGTTTTGTGCATTCTATAAAAATGTGCTTGATTGAGTATTGGTTTCCACATGGACATTTGGAGGGGGGTCTTTAAAACTCTATTTAAGAGAGAGACTGAATCTCTTCTAATTGCAGCACAAAACAACAACATAAGAAGCAACCACGTTAAAACAAAAATAGATAAAACGCAACAAAATAGCAAATGTAGGTTATGTGATGATAGAGACGAAACGATTCATCATATATTAAGCGAATGCAGAAAGTTAGCACAAAAAGAGTACTAGACTAGACACGATTGGGGTTGAGAATGTAATCCACTGGCAACTGTGTAAGAAATTTAAATGTGACCCTACTGCCAAATGGTATGTGCACAACCTAGAATTCTGGAAAATGAGACACACAAAATTCTCTGGGATTTTGAGATAAAAATGGACGTCATACTCAACTAATTCAACAATTCCTACTAATTGTCCATTCTGTTTTACATTAAGTTTGGTTTCTTTGTTTTAATGGCATGTCAACCTTTGTAGGTTATTTAATGTCAAAGCCATTCTCCTAGAAGAACAATAGTGGTACTATTTAACCCATAGCTGGGAGGATGAGGGGGTTCATACCTTTCCCAAGGCTATTTGCCTGAAAGTGAACGTAATAGCGCGACTGGAATACGACTCACTTACTACGATTCCGCAGTCCATCGCTTTAACCAGTACACCACGAGGACACCTCCTTTCCATTCTGTAATTAAATTACTTATAGGAGAAGACCCCGTGGCGTACTGGTTAAAGTGCTTGACAACATCATACTATGCAAGTTCGGACTCTAGTCCTGCTATTACGTTCACTTTCAGACTAATTCTTTTGAGAAAGGCATGAACCAGCTTATCCTTCCAGCTATAGGCTAAATACTACCGCTGCTATTCTTCTTCAAGGACGGCTTTGAAATTAAATAACCCAGGAATCTTGATATGCCATTAAAACAAATAAAGTGATAAAAGAAATTATTTATAACTTCAATGTGCTTCATTAAAATAGTACTTGACTTACTTCCCTTTGCATTATTAATGAATATTGAAGGAGCAATCAAAAGATATTATTCTTGGGTTTTTGGAGGTTTTTTAATTCCTTCTACAAGAACGAAAACAGACAAAAACATAAATAAAAAATGGATCCTCTTTTTGACCTAATTCGGTGTGAAAATCGATTATATAAAAGGCATAAATTTGAATAAAGCAGACGGCACAGCGTTCCAGTTTCTCAAGATAAAAATGTTTACGAATACTTTTGAACATACAGAGTTCTAAAATAACTGTTCGTCTATTTATGAGTCGAAAGACTTCAAATCCTGAGAGATAGGTTAATAAAACACATAATTAATCACAACTATTCTTTCCTCATCTTTACGAACACGCTAACAACTATTTCTCACGAAACAAAGCAACAATCACCCCAATTATATGGTGCTACAATACAATGGATAGCATGCAAGCAGACCGTACTAAATGTGTTCGATCCTCACTGGGTGGTCCATACTTCTGGTTGTGTGTCGCTACTACGTTAAGTTTAGTAAAGGACGACAGAGCACCTCATGAATGACATAGGCGCCTCTGGTGGTGTAGTGGTTAGAAAGCTAGACTACCAAACCTTCAGGAGTGAGTTCGTGTCTCACTGGGTGCCCATTAATATGACCTTGTGCCACATCTAAGCAAAAAGCTTAGTAAATTACTACCACCTTATGAATGACATAGCCACGCTAAATATCGACTGTTGTTTATTTTTGTTCTAAGTAGAGAACTCTCTAGAAAAACTCGAAAATCCTAGAAAAATCCAGGGATTAAATTGCCATTACTTTCAGATCCCACCTCACTGAACTGGTGGGATTGTATCTGTTTGAGCTTATTTACGAGTTAAATACTTCATGTCATATAACTGTAGATTACAATCAGATGGTTGCATTAGAGACATGTTAGTTATTAGAAATGTCTTGACAAAAATATTAAATTAATGAGTGAACTGAACGATTGGTCAGTCGGAGAGTGCCCAAGAGCCCATAAATAAAATGTTAGGCTGTATTTTTATAAATAATTGTTGATTTATTGATTGATTTTTATGGCATGTCAGCTCGTCTAGGGTTATTTTATGCCTAGAGATTACAGGATCGCGTAAGTTGTACGGTTATATCTATATTTTTTGTGTTGTTTCTTAATGATTTTTTTCTATTTGCTATAGGATACCTAGTATCTTTAATATCATGATTATAAAGATTCAAGTAATTATTTTTATTTTATAATAATCATTTGTTTGCACACGGTTGTATGGATTCAAGTAACAAATTTGAATAATCCCTAGTAGGCAATTATAGCTTCAAGTAACTATACAAATAATTTACAGTTATATGGGATTAAGTATTTCTATCAAATACAAATACTTTGCACACAATTGTATGGTTTCAAGTATTCCTATCTAATATTAATAATTATATGAGTAAAGTAAAGTAAAATTGGTGACCCTAGTCGAGGGCGACCCAAAGGCTCCTTTTTCAATAGCTACTACACCAAGGTGTTGGGGGCGCCACTCCATTCCCTGGATTGCTCCACTTTACCCTTGATTCTTGCCTTATAGTACTGAGTCCGAAGCGAGGCGGCATCAAGTACCACTTTTTAAGTCTTTGGTATGAATTGACCTGGGATTGAACCCCAGTCTCCCGAACCATTGGTGAACACTCTAACCATTGTGCCCGGTAACATTTATATGATTTCATGTAACTAATAATTAGGATTTCTTGGCGCAAAGAAGGATGCAACACATGATCATTTTATAGTTAGGAGTCATCCACATGCTGAAACTCATGCATGGCTCTTTCAAAAAATGGTTTATCACTTTGGCATTCCCTGTATTGGGATGCTTCTGGCACCAAGCCATGATCTCAGCCCTGCAAAGCAAGAAAGCTCCCTTGAAGAAGACAAACTGCTCAATATCACCCACCTGTAATGGACCTGAGTGAAGGCATGGCGAATTTGTAATTACCCTTTATGGTACCCCTCAGCACATTGGAAGGTTACTTGGTGGTGTCCATCTCATCTAAAATTTATGATTTCAAGTAACTAATAATAATAATCCTTAATAAATAATTATAGCTTCAAGTAACAATTCTTAATACAAATAATTTAGTTATATGACTTTATTTTAAATACATTGAAATCAGGAGGAATGGATGGATTGACAGGGGTCAAGATAGAATTCGGATATCATATTTACAATTATTGTTCAATTTTTATTAGACGTTAAACCAATCAAAAGTGTAGAACCTGTTCATGTTTAAAAGCCACATTGAAAATTATTATCTACTAATTAAGTGAATTTTATTAGTTTCCAGCCGACTCTCATACGTGTAGGTCCATAATTTTCCCTCTGCGAGCAATATTGAACAAGTCCTGGCGGCAATACCCCACAAGGCACCAACTATACGGCCACCTGCCTCCTGTCACGAAAACTATTCAAGCTAGACAAACCAGACATGCAGGATACAGCTGGAGATGCAGGGACTAGCTCATAAGTGATGTACTCCTATGTACCCCTTCACATGGCCGGGCAAAAGCAGGACGACCAGCTCGAACATACATTCAGCAGCTACGTGAGGATACGGGATGTAGCCCTGAAGACCTACCAGAGGCGATGAACGATAGGGAGAAGTGGCGAGAAAGGGTCAGGGATATCCGTGCTAGCAGCACGACATGATGATGATGAGGATTATTAGTTTCCATCATTTTATGTAATGGTGAACATCGTGTGTTTGTGATTGAAACTTATCTCATTATATAGTGATATACTGTAGCCAACTCAATCACCAGACCTATGTCTTCGTGATTATTTCTCCAGGAAATAATAATCTTTAAACGTAGGCTGTAAACAACTGACGAAGTGAAATATTTTATTCATCATAAGATCGCAGCAATACCAGAGATTATGACAAAGATTTATGAGTTTATTGTTGGTAAGAGCTAGCATTTGGATAATATAATCTTTAATACTCATCAGTTCAATCTAAGTCGTGATTACTTCCTCCGGGAATACCTAAGTCTTTTTACGTTGGCCGCAGACAACTGATAAGCAAAAATATCTCATTCATCATGAAATTGTGGCAATGGGCGTGTTGATTGTTAGGACAAGCAATATAAACTTTAAAACAAAATGATATCAATAAAAAGTCAAAACTCGCAAATATTGTTCTTTCTTATAGTAAAATTAATTTTTAAATAGTATCTATATTGCCTCTTATTGATTTACGTTTCAAATCTATGAGACTAAAAAGAAATGAAAACTTTCACTAACTTTTTGATAGCTTTTTTAGGTGGCTTTTTTGCGAGAAAGCACTGAGAACACATTTAATTAGTCTTTCGATGAGACCATTCAGGATTGCACTTAATGGTTCAGAAAGCTGAAAGCAATTTAAAACACCTGACTCTCCTCCCGCCTCTCGGCAAATGAATATAAATCTCGAACCAGTTTAACACATTTTACATCCTGTGGAGGTGCCCGTGGTGCAATGGTTATCGTTGCAATATGTGGACACGGCGACACAAGTTCAAATCCTGGACCTGACTGATTGCATTTCACATAACACTAATACCCTTGGGAAAGGTATGAATCCAAAATATTCTCCCTCGAGCTATGGGTAAATAGTAGGGCAGACTAGGTTCTTCTGCCTTAGTGAGGCAACTAGTCTAGGAGAAGGAAAACTCTGAATTCAAACCTGTTAAACTCCGCTTAAAAACTGACCTTGTGTCATATCCTGCCCGAGTGGAGGGGTTGGTAAATAGGAACACATTTTACATCCGTTTTTTTAAAGAAAACTTCTTTGAAAATGACAGTTGGTTATTTTATTTAATGGCATGTCAAGCCTTTGTGGCTTATGTAATATCAAAATCTCTTTTTTTTCTTTGCAAACAATATAGTTGCAAGTATTCTGGTCAAATACTAATAATTTGCATACCATTATATGGTTTCAAGTATTCCTCTCTTCAATAAAGAATTTGCACACACTTATTTGGTTTCAAGTAACAAATAATGATTTGCAAATAACTCCTCTTTATTATTTCCATGCATTAAGGGTTTTCAGACTATTGTCTTCATCTTTATTGTTATTTCCACAATGTTTCGGCCGATATGTCTTCCGGCCTTCTTCAGGTATTTGTCGAACTCGGGAACCTTCACGGAACTTCGAACTATGACCTTTATTGAATCCACGGGTGTCACCTGTTCTGATTCCGTTTGCCATGAAGGTTCCCGAGTTCGACAAGCACCTAAAGAAGGCTGGAGGACATATCGGCCGAAACGTTGTGGAAATAACAATAAAGATGAAGACAATAGTCTGAAAACCCTTAATGATAAAAATCAACAAGCTTCGTCTCAGAGATTTTGACAATTAAATTTCATGCAGTTATATGGTTTCAAGTATTCCTTTCTAATACTAATAATTTGCATGCAATTATAAAACTTCAAGTATTCCAATCCAAAACGTATAATTTGCACAGTTATATAATTTAAAATATTCCTATCTGATATTGATAATTATATGATTTTAAGTAATCCTTTCTATTAAATAACTATCATTTGTTTGTACACAGTCATAAGGTTTCAAGTAACTAATAATAAATCTTTGTAATGAATTATCACTTCAATTAACTATTCTTTTTACAAAATATGTACAGTTATATGGTATCAAGAATTCCTATCAAATACAAATAATTTTTGAAATATATCTATTTGACAAATAGATGCGAATCCAATTGCTACTATCACTCCAGTGGATCTGGGAGTAATGACAATGAAGAGGTACTTCTGACTCCCAAGATCTCAAAAAACTGGAGCCTAACCATCAGATGCAGTTTAGTGACATACACTGGTCATGCCTCTTTTCGGTGGGTGTCACTCAGTGATATGGTTTCAAGTAACTAATAAACTATTCATAAACCTGTAAACTAATTTGGTACCAAATGACTATTCTTAGTACAAATTATTTACACGATTGTATAGTTTTAAGTATTCCTATCCAATACTAATAATGACGTTATGTAATTTAGTGTCATATCCAGGACACCCTTTTTTCGGTAGGAGAAGGTATTACCCCACTGCGGAGCATACATGAGTGTATCCCATGTTTCGCCAACAATGGAATTTAATTTTTTTTTTTGTTATTGTTTGTTTTCGGGGGTGGGGTGATGTAAAACATGTGAGTCAAAAGGTTTAAACAGAAATATATTTTCTTTTAATCAAACTAAATCGTAATCCACAACAGATGTTTGAGTAGAGAGGTCAAAATAGTTCGGAAAGATTTTTAAAATTCTATGACATCATATTCCCTCAAGAATCAACAACTAATGACGCCATTTGGTATGTGAGGGTTCACCAGGAGGTCAACCGCAATTGCCTTTTTTTATTTCATTAAAATCCAAGGCCATTCTATATCTAAAAACCAGTTATTTGTAAACAACAGAAAAAGACTACAAATATCTGAAACCAGAATAATAATGATGATGATGATGATGATATAAATAAAACAATAGATCAAATAAAACCAGAACTGGTATGTCGAAGTAGAATCGCAATAAAATCTCTTAAAATTATTATTATTATTATTATTATTATTATTTGCATAAACCCTCAAGGGATCTTGGCACATGTTTGTCCGCACAAAGACTCCATTTTGTCCTTTCTTTTGCCAGTCTTTCCACTATCAGCAGAAATAGTTTTATGTCCTCTTTTATTGTAGCATTCCATCGCTTTGGGTGTCGTCCTCTGTGACTTCTACAGATAAAGTCATTATTGAATGAATGGTTGACATAGCTGGCATTGTCTTTGCGTACCACGTGACCCAAATCCTTTCACTCTCTTCTTCTTGATAAATGTGAGAGATTTTTACCTGGTATTCCAAGGCCACAAACATCGTTCCTTTTCATGTTATTTATGGCAGGAACTCTCCCTATATCCTTGAGGCAATCGTTCTCAATTACTCTCAGTTTTCGGGTGTCGTCCTCCTTCAAACTGCAACTTTATTAATATATATATATATATATATATATATATATATATATATATATATATATATATATAATGTATTAGTTTTATATATATTTAATACCATGGATGCTTATCTACAATCAATGGTTTCATGCCATCTTTACACGGCAATCATCAGACAGACATTCACAGATATTGAGCACTCTCCAGCTTATACCGCAGTTGGTCTGCCACTCACCCACCAAGTGAGATGGTGACAATCATATTCTGTTGTAATATATATATATATATATATATATATATATATATTATTATTATTATTATTATTATTATTAAGAGAGAAATGAAAATGAAAAACTTTGGAAGAAAAGGTGCTTACACTTCTACCACAGAGCAGGTATATAACCCAGAAATTACGAAGACTAGAAGTCCGTTACTTTTAGTTTCATATAATGTGCACAATCATCAGACAGTAAAATATGAAAAGTAGCCAATCAATCTTAATTATATAATGATGTAAAATTGATCTTCTGCTTCATTCTCAAAACATTTGATATGATGGTCATCGTCGTAGGAAATGGATACGGTGACCCTAGTTCAAACCCTGGACGAAGCTGTTTATATTTCACTTAGCGCTATAACCCTTGGGAAAAGTATTCATCCAGCAATTCTACTTCCGGCTATGGGTAAATAGTAGGGTACACTGGGTTCTTTAACTTTCGTATGACAACCAGTCTAAGAGAAGGAAAACTCTAAATTCAAATCTGTTAAACTCCGCTTCAAAAATTGACTTTGTGTTGCATCCAGTTCGTGCGGAGGGATTGGGTAAATATATATACAAGGGGAACAAACACATCTCGGTAATGGAGAAGTATATGACCCTTGTATATATCAACGGAAAGGGCCAAATGAAAACGGGATCTCGAAACCTTGTTTTATTTGTCAGCCTGACAGAAGTTAATTTTATGCCTGAAAGTGAGAGAATTGCTTACCATATTTACCACCCACTCCGCTCGGGCAGGATATGACACAAGGTCAATTTTTTAAAGCGGAGTTTAACAGGTTTGAATTCAGAGTTTTCCTTCTCCTAGACTAGTTGCCTCACCGATACTGAAGAACCAAGTCTGCCCTACTATTTACCCATAGCTGAACGGAGAATAATTGGATTCATACCTTTCCCAAGGGTATTAGTGCTATGTGAAATGCAATCAGTCTCGTCCAGGATTTGAACTCATGTCGCCGTGTCCATTTCCTACGACGATAACCATTACACCACGGGCACCTCCACTAAGAGAGAATTGCTTACATTGTACGTATGTATCAACATATCTTTATTTATCTATTTACTTACTAATGGGGGTGTAATGGTTAAAAAGCTGGACTGCGGAATCGTAGTACACGAGTTCGAACTCTAGTCGCGCTTTTACGTTCACTTTCGGACAAATACCCTTGCAAAAGTCATGGACCCCCTTATCCTCCACACAATGGGCTATAAAGTACCACTACCGGCTCATTGGCCAAGTGGGTAGAGTGTTCGCCAATGGTCCGGGAGACTTGGATTCAATCCCAGGTCGCGTCATACTTTTTTAAAAAATGGTACTTGATACCTCCTTGCTTAACACTCAGTAATATAAGGTACGTATCAAAGGTAAAGTGGATCATCTTGGGAAAGGAGTAGAGTGTACTCAACACCTCGATGTAGTAGCTATTGAAAAGGGAGCCTTCTGGTCGCTCTCGACTACGGTCACCAACTTTACTTTTACTTACTGTTCTTCAAGAAGGATGGTTTTGGCATTAAATAACCTGCAAAAGTTGATATGCCATTAAACAAAGAAACCACCTAGTACTAATAATTTTTAAACAAGTTTATATGACTCATAACAGCTACTATCAGAGTGGATCTGGGATTAATGGCAATAAAGTTGTACTTCACATTCTTCAAAGCATCCGAACTGGAACGTCACAATCAAATGCAGTTTATCGTCATACACAGGGCACTCTTTTTTAGGGGGATTCTTATTCCTATGTAGGGGATACAATCAGTCTATTCTACGCCTCACCAACAGAGCATTCCATTAAAAATGTCAGACGTGTTGAATACTAACTTTAAGTAACTATTCTTAATACAAATAGTATGCGTAGTTACATGGTATCAAGTATTCTTATCTAATACAAATAATTTCTAAATAACTGGAACTCTAGCAAGTAATACCAATCCGAGTTAGAGTGATCCTGAGAGTAATAATAATGCCGGGGTACTCCAGATCTCCAGAACTGGAGCCTCACCATCAAATGCCGTTTAATGTCATACCCAGGATAACCCATATTTGGGAGGTTCTTACTCCTCTACAGGGGATACAGTATTATAAGCCCCACCGATTGGGCGGAGTTCTAGAATTGGGGCAACTGATTGACACCCCCACAATATTCGATGGCGGTCACTGTATCCGATTCAAAAGTGTTTTCATTATTGTTGCCATGGTGACGGTGTGATTGTTTTTCATTCATCATTTAAACAGTCGTTACATTAACTTAATTAGAGCTTTTGAATGGTGTCCTCTACAAGGGCATTTGAGGGTGTATCGCCAAGGTAAGAGCGAAGGCCTACACACCATTAAGTTAGCAAATAAAAAATTCAAAACTTTTCATTACGATACAGTCACGTACAACGGAGGCGCTCGTAGTGTAATGGATATCATCGTAAGAAATTGACACGGAGACTCAAGTTCAAATCTTAGGCTCGGTTGTTTTTATTTCGCATAGCTCTAATAACCTTGCAAACAGTATGAATCTAATTATTCACTCTCCGGCTATGGGTAAATAGTAGGGCAGATTATGTTATTTAACCTGGGTATGGCAACCGGTCTAGGAAAACTGAATTCAAACCTGTCAAACTCCGCTTAAAAAATTGATGTTGTGTCGCACCCTGCTCGTGCGGAGGGGTTGGGTAAATATATACGTTCATGCGGAATGAAAATCACCAAAATTATCTATCAGATGGTGGGGGGGGGGGGGTATTTTTTTTCACTCTGTGCAAGTTTTACTAGGGTAGGGCACTAAACTGCATCGGATGGTGAGGCTCCTGTTCTGGTAGATATTTGAGGCTGCACTAGTGCTGTTTACATATTGAATTTCCTTCTTTTTGACGAATTATTTATTTATTTATCTATTTTGTAAAGTTTTCAGTCTCAAAGGATATGAAACAATCAGGTTATTCCAAGGATTATCACAATTTGGATCACCGCTTGAGTCACCTAAGCCTTCTCAATTCCCCCTGAGAGAAACTGTTTCTTTAAGTCATTGAAATTATTATTGATCGCCCATTGATAACTAATTTTCCTGCTTTCATAGTTCCGTCGGTGAGACTTACACTGATTATATGTTCTGCAGAAAGGTAAGATCTCACCAGAAACAGGTGTCCTGGATATGACACCAAACTACACCTGAGAGTAAGGCTGCTGTTCTGTATCTCTGTGAGGTATGAAGTTGTAATACTTGTTGGGGTTCCTTGTATGGGGCAAAAAGAGCGATTTGAGAACTATTAGATAGCAATACTTAATATCAAATTACTGTAAATTGTTTGTATTGAGAATAGTTACTTGAAGCTGTAATTGTTTATAAAGAACTATTGTTATTACAAGTTACTTGAAACCATACAACTGTGTGAAAATTATTTGCATTAGATAGGAATACTTGAAACCATTTAACTGTGCAAAAATTATTCGTATTAGATAGGAATACTTGAAACCATACAACTGTGTGCAAATTATTTGTATTAGATAGGAACGCTTGAAACCAAATAACTGTGTGAAAATTATTTGCATTAGATAGGAATACTTGAAACCATTTAACTGTGCAAAAATTATTCGTATTAGATAGTAATACTTGAAACTATACAACTGTGTGCAAATTATTTGTATTTGATTGGAATGCTTGAAACCATATAACTGTGTGAAAATTATTTGTATTGGAAAGGAATACTTGATAAAAAAACTATGTGCAAAAAAACTCTGAAGAAACAACAACTCAAAACGTTAATATAAACGTCTATGCATAAAACAACCCCAGACGGGTTGAAATGCCGTTAAAACCAATCAATCAATCAATCAAAGCGATGTTTTATGATAGTTTTTCTCTTAAGTCTCAGTGACAACAAATCTGTCTCGTCACGCTTTCTGGATTCAACAAAGCATTCAGCCTGATTTTAACAGTGCTGTGGTCTCACTGTTCTCCATTCTTTCTCTAATCAAAAGTTCTCTCCGGTTACTTTTCCAGTAAAGTAACCGGCCCATTGGCATAATGGTCCGGGAGACTAGGGTTCAATCCCTGGTCAAGTCATACAAAAGACTCAAAAATGGTACTTGATACCTCCCTGCTTAACACTAAGCATTGTAAAGTCCGTATCAGGGGGAAAATGAAGCAATCCAGTGGAAAAGAGTAGCGCTCTCCCTTACATCTCGGAGTAGTAACGATTGAAAAAGGAGCCTTACACTCACTTCAGCAATATCAACTTTCTTAGCATGTTTATCGCTCGGCTGTTTTATATGACAGCTTGATAAAATAGTCTCTTTTACGGTTTTCTTTTGAGATAAGAATCAGAAATTCTCTTCATATTTTCAAAGTCGATATACTTATTGTTGTCGTTGCTCTCGACTTTGGTCGCTAACTTTACTTTTCCAGGCATTTCAGACCGTTCCGAGGGCTCCTACTACAATCGATATCACCGCTACCTTTTCTATTGCACAGCTTTTTGGCTTTCTTGCAAGATCGAAGTATGAGTTTATCTTCTCGGCTTTACTTCATTTTCATTTTTCTTCACATTCAGTGTAAACAATATAGAAATTCAGAGTTAATAAAGGATAAAACAAATAAAATGACATTAAAATATGAATTATTGTAATGAATTATTATTATGGTAAACTTTAATGAAAGTGAATCAATGTCCTTTATTTTAAACAATAACCATCTTACAATCCACATATAATTTGGGTGTAAAGAGACAGTAAATGATTACCTCCCTTAGAAAATGGGCGTATCCTTTGAGTGCCTTGTAAGGCGCTACATGACAGGCTTAGAAAACCATTTTCGATCTTTTTCACTGCTGTTCTTTGAACAGGAGAGACATTTTTCTGAGTCTGCCAGAGAACGATAAAGCCAAATGGACATTTTAATTTGCCCCATTAAGAAGTCCTTTTTCCATTTTTGTGTCCCATTTTTGTATCTGCTTGTCCGTAGAACAATATGTATATATTTCATACTTTTTGGATACTCTTCCATCCCAGAGCTTCTTAATACCATTGGTATATATATATATATATATATATATATATATATATATATATATATATATAAGGTTAAATGTTCTTGTATATCATCATCATCATCATGTCGTGCGGCTAGCACGGATATCCCTGACCCTTTCTCTCCACGTCTCCCTATCATTCATCGCCTCTGGCAGGTCTTCAGGGTTACATCCCGTATCATCACATAGCTGCTGTATGTATGTTCGAGCTGGTCGTCCTGTTTTTGATTGGCCATATGCGGGGGTCCACAGGAGTACATCACTTACGAGCTCGTCCTTGCTCCTCCAGCAGTGTCCAGCATGTCTGGTTCGTCTAGCTTGGATAGTTTTCGTGATAGGTGGTAGGTGACCGTATAGTTGGTACCTTGTGGGGTGTTGCTGCCAGGACTTGTTCAATATTGCTCGCAGGGGGGAAATTATGGACCTACACGTATGTGAGTCGGCTGGAAACTAATAAAATTCACTTAATTAGTAGAGAATCATTTTCAATGTGGCTTTTAAACATGAACAGGTTCTACACTTTTGATTGGTTTAACGTCCACAGGAGTACATCACTTACGAGCTCGTCCTTGCTTCTTCAGCAGTGTCCGGCATGTCTGGTTCGCCTAGCTTGGATAGTTTTCGTGATAGGTGGTAGGTGACCGTGTAGTTGATGCCTTGTGGGGTGTTGTTGCCAGGGCTTGTTCATTATTGCTCTTAACATTCTTGTATAATTGCCGTCTAGCTTCTTCTCCAACCGTTTAGTCAATGTTTATATTGTCTTTCTTTCTGTTGTGTTCAATGATGTTATATAAGGGATATGAAAATGGATATGATAATCCTAATATTGATCACCAATAAGTCGGAACTCCACAAAATATTTTCCTTAATAATATAGGTAAGTACCGGACATTGGCATAATGGTTATAGTGTTCCTCAATGGCCCAGGAGACCTGGGTTCAATCCCAAGTCGAGTCAAACAAAAGACTCAAAAAATGGTACTTGATGCTACCTTACTCAGCATTCAGCATTATAAGGTAAGGGTAAAGTGGAGCAATCCAGGGAAAGTAGTAGCACCCTCTCCTACACCTTGGTGTAGTAGCTATCGAAAAAGGAGCCTTCGGGTCACCCTCGACTAAAGGGAGACAACTTTACTACTTACCACTAGTTTGATTCCTAAATAGGAATAAAAGTAAAGTTGGCGACCATAGTCGAGGGTGACCCGAAGGCTCCCTTTTCGATAGCTTACTACACCAAGGTGTAGGGGAGGGCGCTACTCCTTTCCCTGGATTGCTCCACTTTACCCTTGATCCGTACCTTATAATGCTGAGTGTTAAGCAAGAAGGCATCAAGTACCATATTTTGAGTCTTTGGTATGACTCGACCTGGGATTGAACCCATGTCTCCCGGGCCATTGGCGAACACTCTAACCGCTAGGCCAATGTCCGGATAAAATAGGAATAATTATCCTAAACCTTAATAAAAATGATCCTACGTTCTAATCTTAAATGGTAATCGAATCGAGACAAAATGTAAAGACAAGGCGTTTATGATTGTTACGTTCTCCACGTAACGATGATAAATAACGTAAATTCGACTCTAAAAACTGCTTTCTGTTTATTAAATTCTCGATTGGAATTTCAACACCTGACGATATTTGCCCAGTCGGCTGAGAAGGCTGTAGAATACACTGACAGCACCTCTTCAGAGGGGTAAGATCCCCCCAACAACGAGTATCCTGGATATGACACTAAACAATCGGATGGTGAAGTTCCAGTGAGCTTTGGTGAATGCGGAGTACCCCTTTATTGCCATCGCTCCCAGGTTCACTCTGGCCCGGAGTGGTAGCACCTGATATTGGTCCTATCTATGGGTTGAATAGAACTAAACCGTGCTTCTTTTACTATACTAATTTTTGCATTTAAATTGCGTATTTATGCTAAACTGAATTGTTTAAAATAGAACTGTTTTGACATTTAAACAGTGTACTCATGCTAAACTGAATTGTTTGAAATAGAACTGATTATTTATATAAAAATGGATTTGGCGTTAAATAACCCACAAAGGTTGGTATGCCATAAAACCAAACCAAACCTGACGATATGATGATTATTAGGCATCGATAGTTCTCAATATTCGTTTTTTTTCTTCCTCGTGAAACAACAGCTTTCTGGTGAAGCTGTAAATTTTTACATCACTGAATCCGTCCATTTCTATATTCGTCAATTGTATTTAGATGTCCATATAGACACACTCACTTCAGCAATATCAACTTTCTTAACATGTTTATCGCTCGGCTGTTTTATATGACAGCTTGATAAAATAGTCTCTTTTACGGTTTTCTTTTGAGATAAGAATCAGAAATTCTCTTCATATTTTCAAAGTCGATATACTTATTGTTGTCGTTGCTTTTTGTTGTTGATTCTTTGAGATCTTTTTTTTTCTTTTTTTTTTTTTTTGTGGGGTGGAGTTGACTTCGTCACTTTCATCTTAACTGCCTGTGTCTTCTCCTCATACATATTTTTATTTCTTCTTCTTCTTCTTCTTCTTCTTATTATTATTATTATTATTATTATTATTATTCTATGAACGAATTTTTCACCAGTTTTACGTGATATTTTTTCTGCAATCTCAGTGACAGTAAGGCTCTACAGGTCATGAGGTCTCTTCAAGAGTTCTAAAAGATTTCAACAGTGCTGTGGTCTCGAATGTCTCGATTCTTCTTCAGATCTCCATTTCTCCCAATCTCTTTTCCAGGTCCACAAACCACGATTGGTATCACCGTCATTTTATTGTTCCAGTTTTTCACCTCTCCGGCAAGATCTTATTATTATTATTATTTAATTTTCAGCTTAACTCTTGGTTTCTGACAATCTTTCATCGGGTCTTTACCGAAAACCTTGGATGAGAAAAAGAAGTCATAAAATGTATTCTATATATCAATGTTGATGCTGTCTCTTTTGGGGGATATTTTTCAGTAACATTAATAGTAATCTCCAAAAGAGATGAGCGATTCCGCAAAGTGCAACATTTTGTATTTTATATTGACTAGGACTTAATGTGTTTATTTATTCCTTTCTTAACCACACCCAAGGATCCCATTATTGCTGTCATAGTGGTATTTTAAGGTACCACATTTTTTTCAGTTTCTTTTTCCAGGTGTTTATATTTGATTATTTTATATTCTTTGACTGATATGTTATTATCTGTTGACATTGTCATATCTATTAGAGGGTAAGTTTTTTCTTTTATAGTCCTCAACGACTATATTTAGTTTAGTGCTCTTTATTTTTCTATCTGTTTGAATAATAAAGTTCCAGAGTATAGTAACTTTTTGCTTCTGTTATTGGTTCTAGTTTGTGTTTATACTATTTTTCACAATCTAGATTTCCATAATAATTATTATTACTGCTACTCCGTTTCGAGTTTTTCGCGCCAACGATAGCTGATGGTCTCTCACAGAAGTTTAAGTGACAGCAAGTCTCTTTAAGTCTCCAGAACTATTCTCAGTATTCTTGCCGATCTCAATAATGCTGTAGTTTGGATGGTCTCCATTCATCCTGTTATTTCCAAGTTCTTCGGTCCCTATACCAATCCGTTTGTGACTGTACCAAGAGCACCAATTACAATTGGTATAATCGTCACTTTCATGTTCCACAGTTTTTTCAAGTCCCTAGCAAGGTCGAGGTACTTATCCTTTTTTTTCACTTTCTTTCAATTTACCTCTGTGGTCAGCCGGGATAGCAACGTCCACTATTCGGCATGTTCTCTTCTTATTTCTTTTTCTTATTTCTTTTTTTTTCTCTTTTTTTTTTTTTTTTTTTTTTTTTTTTTGATTATCATAACATCAGGTCGTCTGGCCGAGATTAGGTGATCCATTTGTATCTCAAAATACCAGAGGAGTTTGTGCGTTTCATTCTCCCGGACAGATTCTGAGTTGTGAATATAACATTTGTTTGTATGGTCAAACTTCAATTCTTTGCACCATTCCCAATGGATAACTTTGCCCACCTTATTGTGTCTAGTCTTATACTCTTTCAGTGCTAGCTTACGTTACTCACTTATTATTTGATAGATCGTTTCGTCTCTATCACCACATAAACGACTATTATTATTATTCTATAGAGTTTTTCACATCAGTGTTAGCTGATGGTTTTTCACTGGAATTTGAGTGACAGCAAGTCACATCAAGTCTCCAGGACTCGTCTCAGGATTCTGGCCGTTCTTAGCAATGCTGTCGTTTGGATTGTCTCTACCCGTCCGCCAACTTCCAAGTCATCCAGGTCTTTTTATAATCTTTTAGTTATAGTGCCTAACGCACCAATCACACTTGGCACAATCGTTACTTATTGTTATTATTATTATTATTATTATTTTATCCATTGCAAGTTTTTCTCGCTGCTGTTAACACGTGGTCTTTAACCAGAGTCTGAGAGACAGCAAGCCTCCTCAGGTTTTCTGGACTCTTTTAAGTATTCTATCCAATCGTAACAATAATGTAGTCTATATAGTCTCGTTTCTTCTGATTTCCAATTTTTCCTGTCCTTTTTTCTAAGTGCACCAATTACAGTTAGTATCGCCGTTACCTTCATATTCCACAAGTTTTTTTGCTGTTTTGTTTTTTTACTTCTCTGGCAAGGTCAAACTATTTGTTTCGTATTGCTTCATCCTTTTTTTTTTTTTTTTTTTTTTGCTTTGTTGTCCGCCAGAACGGGAAAATCCACTAAATGACAAGTTTTTTATTTTCGTTTTTTTTTTTCTTTTTCTTTTTTTTTTTTTTTTTTTTTTTTGATCATCTGCCCGGGATTGGCTGATTCGTTTGTGTAATTGGTGATTCATCTACGGATTGGGAGATTTGTCTGTATCTCAAAATCTCTGAGTACTGTTAGCGTTTCATTTTCAAGGATAGTTTTTGGTTTGTATATGGACCATTTTTTAGTTGGGTGAGCTTTCAGTTTCTTTTATAATTTCCCGTGAACTTCCTTCCCTACCCAGTCATTTATATTACCATATTCTTCTTGTATTATTTTGCTGCATTCACTTCTAATGAAATCAACTGTTTCATCACTCTCACCACAAAACCAACACTTGCTATTCTTTTGTATATTGTCACATTTTACTTCGATATAATTTGACTTTATCATATTCTCATATTTACCAACCCCTCCACTCGGGTAAGATATGACACAAGGTCAATTTTTAAGCGGAGTTTAACAGGTTTGAATTCAAAGTTTTCCTTCTCCTAGACTTGTTGCCTCACCAAGGCTGAAGAACCTTAGACTTTATGGCATTATTTTCTGCAGCAATTCAAAGAGATTCAGTTTCTATCTTTAAGTTCAACCTTCGTTACCATATCCTGATCATTTCATATGTAATCTCCTTAATTTCTTGCTTAAAGTATCCATACAGTTGTATTTTCTACTGTTTTTGTTTTCTAGATTTTAAAAATTTGTGCTATCCTGCTGCTGTTGTTGTTGTTGTTGTTATTGTTATTAGTGACTGCTGTAATCAATTTTTTTTCTGCTCTCATTTACATATTCTTCCAGTCCAAGTATTGCCCGATCCACACAGTCCTCAAAGTTTGCGAGTCCTCTTCCTCCTTCTCATAGAGTTTATTATTATTATTATTATTATTATTATTATTATTATTATTTTACTCCTTTATGGGTTTTTCGTGCCAACGTAAGGTGATGGTTTTTACTGGAGGTTGAGTGACAGCAAGTATTCTAGCTGATCTTAATAATTCTGTAGTCTGGATGGTGTCCACTTCCAAGTCTTCCAGTCTCTTGACCAATCCTTTGGGGATTGTTCCAAGCGCTCCAATTACAATTGGTATCACAGTTACCTTCATGTTCCATAGTTTTTTTTAACTCTCTAGCAAGGTCTAGGTATTTATCTCTCTTTTGGCTTTCTTTTGATTTTACTCTCTGTTCTGCCAGGACAGCAAAGTCCACTATTCACCATGCTCTCTCTCTCTCTCTCTCTCTCTCTCTCTCTCTCTCTCTCTCTCTCTCTCTCTATTTGTTGTTGTTGTTGTTGACTATCACTAGATCTGGTCGTCTGACCGAGATTAGGTGATCTGTTTGTATCTCTAAATCCCAGAGGAGTTTGTACATCTCATTTTCCCGGACAGATTCTGGGTTGTGCATATATCATTTGTTCGTATGGTCCAATGATAATTTTTTGTACAATTCCCAGTGGATAACCTTTCCCACCCAGTCGTGTCTAGTCTATATACTCTTTTTGCGCTAATTTACTGTATTCACTTATTATATGATTGATCGTTTTGTCTATATCATCACATAACCAACACCTGTTATTTTGTTGCATCTTATCTATTTTTGCTTTAATGTCATTCATCATCTTGTCTTGCCACCAGCACGGATATCCCTGACTCTCTCTCGCCACTCCTTCCTATTGTTCATCGCTTTTTTTTTTTTTTTAGAAATGGACGAAAAAGCAAACAAAAGTAAGGAACTAAAATAGAACGTGATGAGAGAAAAATGCAATTTCTGAAGAGAGAGGGAGAAGGAAGGAAGGAAGAAAAAAAAAAAGGGAAAAAGCAAGGTAGAAACTAACAATCCCACCCCCCGGGTCCGTCCGTCAAACAGTAGAGGAACCACATGTATATAGATACTATTTACCAACCCCTCCGCTCGGGCAGGATATGACACAAGGTCAATTTTTTAAGCGGAGTTTAACAGGTTTTGAATTCAGAGTTTTCCTTCTCCTAGACTAGTTACCTCACCAAGGCTGAAGAACCTAGTCCGTCCTACTATTTACCCATAGCTGGAGGGAGAATAAGGGGGTTCATACCTTTCCCAAGGGTATTTGCCCGAAAGTGACTGGAGTACGAACTCGCGTACTACGATTCCGCAGTTCATCGCTTTAACCATTACACCACGAGGACACCCTATGTATATAGATGCTCCTAAAATAAGAAAAAATATTCTAGAGTGACCATTTGTTAAAATAATATTGGAATGAAGAACACGTTCATTTCGAAAAAAAAAGTTGTCGAAAAGGTTAATAACATCTTTCTCTACTAAATTACCATTTAAAAAATGCATATATGATTTTTATTCAATTTTTTTTATTGTAAAATATTTAGTGTATACTATTGTGCGGGGGAGTATGTAATTAAGTTATTTCAGTGGATATGCATCCGTATTTTACGGGTATTGCTCCCAATATTATTTCCTCTACAAATACAACACAAAACTTTTCAATCGCGTGAAAGAAATGGAATAGAACACAACGAACATTAAACAACAAACAATTTAATATGCATAAAACGGAATATTAAAACAAATAAAATACATGATATATAAATGGCCTTTTGAAAAATAAAGTTTGGCAAGAAGAAAATAAATTTGTTTAAAGGTGTGTGTATGTTCATGCTAACGGAGTCCGTAAATAAGTCGTTCTTACTAACATTAAGTTCATGTCTTGTTTTATGATTGTGGCGACAGCGTGTCGCGTTGGCTGTGGAAGAAAAGGAATTTGCCGGACAGAGTATCGGCTACAGCTTTACTGACTTCGTAGCTTAGTGGCTAGTCTTAGTCAATGGCTCCCTAACTGTGAGTTATTTATACCCTACAGGTGGATCAAAGAATCGTCCTAAAATTGTGGCGCGTAGATATTTATTGACCAATCAGATTTATATTTTACTATTTTATTTTAGAGCCTAAATATTTTCTGTTAGTTGACTTCCGATTCTATTTTTCTAGAATGTTCTCTCTGCGCGAGTTTTTCACACCAATTTAACTGATTGTTTTTCACTGAAGTCTGAGTAACAGCAAGTCTTGTCTCCAGCGCTCCCCATGACTCTTATAAGTATCCTTCCCAATTTCAACAGTAATGTGGTTCTGTATGGTCTGGGTTGAATCCCTAGTGCTGTGCCGTAGTCATCTGTTGTGGAACATTTCATTTGCTACTCTGCATTTTTTTACCAATCAGACAAAAAAAACTGAATGTGTTTTTGATTGAGTGTTGTTTTTTGTTGGGAAAATTTAGCACTGGGAACGACTGGAAATTGGAAAATACGACACTGAAAGAGTTAAAAGCCATCTTCAACAGTTCATTTGTTTTTATATTCTTACAAGTCTGTTATCAGAAATTAGTTTCTATTTACAGCATATAAAGCGTTCCTTTTGATTGATTTTATGGCATATCGATCATTGTAGACCATTTGATGTCAAATTCTTTTTATACATATATCAAATGAAAGATTTCTAAAATATTTTCAAGATAACATTTTTAAACAAGCCTGGTTTTTTTTTCGTTTTGTTTTTTGTTTGTTTGTTTGTTTTTGTTTTGTTTTGTTTTATTTTATTTTATTTTATTTATTTATTTTTTGGACACAGTGAAATAGTTTCACTTAATTTCAAGCAATTCAGTTTAGCATAAGTAATCTTTTGTTTACACACCGTCATTGGTTGAAATACAGTTTTTTTGTTGTTATTGTTGCGGTTTGTCTGTTTACACAGTTAAATGTAAAAACAGTTCTATTTCAAACAATTCAATTTAGCATGTCAAGAAAGTTAAATGGTTCCAAGTTTTGCTGTCATTTTAAACGCATGTTTTACATTTTATTATGTGTAAAATCTTTGATGAATATTATCTGTGATTTAAATGTTAAAGACTATTAATCTGAACCCTAGTTTACAGCTGAACCATGAAAAACGAGGTTAAAGATGTTAATTCTTTTGGAAATATTGCAGAGTGTTTGAAAACCTAAGTTAATGTAAAAATTGAATGCCTTTAAGATTGCGATGAACCATAAACAAGGATTCTCCGATTAATTTTTAAAATAAAGCAACTGCTGACTTATACTAAGTTAAAACTTTAAAAAAATGTGAGGTGGGGAGGGACAAGAAGTAACGGAAGGAAAAGGATTTTTCCACCAAAGATATACATGGGAAGCAGCGTGGTGGGCGTAAAGGGCGACGAACCCAACGACGCGACTAACCAGGTGCTGGGTGGACACACCCCACGGGTCAACGGCCAGAATCAAATAGTTCGATCGGGGAACTACTGCAATTCATTTTTTACGTTGACCTCTATAGAGAAGAATAAAAACACAGCTATCAGAAGATTACCATGACTCATACTCAAACCACATGTCCAAACCTCATCGCCAAACGCACGGAAAAAAAGGGGGCGCGTCCTGCTGAGGTTGGAGCTGTGGTTCCAGTGTTCGAAAAATCAGCTACAAAACTCAAATTAAAACAAAAATTACTTAAATGCAAAAGCACAATACAAATAGCGACATTCAATGTTAGAACTTTAAATAGAATACGCCCACTACCGAAGCTGACATCTGCGATCGATCAAAACTTAATATGCAGACAAGTACACAGATACCTTCATAGCGAAATATGAAATACCACGATACCAGCAATGGATGGACGTTTGTCTTGGCATCTGGATCGAAAAACTCTGTCAACACCGTGATAGGGGGTTTAGGTATGCTTATGGGTCCACGGGCCCTAAGCTCACTAAATAGCGTCGAGAAAATACAACTGAGGATGACAGTAGCCATGTTTAATGCAACCCCAGCACAACAATCATCTCCTGCTACAGCCCTACCAATGTTACTGACGAAACACACCTCATCGCCTTCTATGACGAGTTATCTTACCTTGTTCGTAGCATACCGAAACACAACGTTCTTGTCATCGGTGGAGACATGAATGCCCAAATTGGTAAAAACGTAAACAACAAATTCAGCTTACACAACTCATCAAACAGAAATGGGGAACATCTAACAGATTTCGCGCTAGAAAATAGATTAACATGCCTCAATACAAAAATTTCAGAAAAGAAAGGGGAACTATGGACCTATACAAAAGCACAAATAGACTACATCCTCATAAATAAGAAGTGGAATTATAGCGCATTGAATTGCGTAGCATATTCCTCTTTCGAGGGGGTGTACTCCGATCACTGCATTGTCACGGCAAAGATACGACTGAGCCTACGAAGGAATGCGGCCCGAACAACCACAACCGTACACTATGACTGATTTCTGCTTAACAATAGGGATATTAGAAATATATGTTAATACTAAGAGACAAATTCGATGCACTTCAGAAGATATCAGAAACACCTACTCCGAATGTCGAATATGAGAACTTCGTCAATGCCCACACAAAAGCAGCAGTAGAATGCATACCAACTAAACAAAGAACTAAACCTAGAGTCTCATGGGAGACATTAGCGGTTAGAAAATAGCGTGCAGACATAAAAACTGCATCCTTATGCAATTGGAGAGACCCAACCAATATCCATTCTCAGAAACTTAAGGCAGAAAATGAACTAATGTATACCTAAAAGAACAAATAGAATACACCCAAATTCAGACCAATAAGATTAGAGACTCGGTTGAAGATAAACAATCTAGGATAGCATGGCAGACAGTAAACGAAGTGAGTAGAAGGAAGAGTACTGTGAGAGCTAAACTGAAAACTGTCAGCCAATAAAAACGAATACACCTGTGGAAACAACATTTCGGGAATTCACTTGGAGAACATCCGAAAGTTACGGATTGATCTATCTTAAAAACTTATAAGTAATCAACTAGACATCAAATTAGGGGAGTTTATGCAAGAAGAACTCGACTTAGCACTAAGAAAAATTAAAAATAGGAAAGCTGAAGGGCTTGATGAAATATCCCCGGAAGTATGGAAGACAAGGGAATTCGACGACATACTGCTCCGATACTGAAACGTCGTTTATAACCTAAACACAATAGACAGAAGGACAAAGGGTTGCAACCTCCTTTTCTCCAAGAAGGTCGACCTCGGAACACTCAAGAACTACCGAGGTAGAAATCGATCCACGACATCACAAATTTTCACTATCCATCGAATTCTCGGCGTACCTGCAAAAAACCTTGAGTCAACAATATTATATCGACTTCTCCCAGGCATTTGACTCCATACACAGAGGGAAGATGGAGCAAATACTTCTCGTGTACGACTTCCCCAAAGAAACTGTGGCACCCATAATGATGCTATATAAAAACACAAAAGTAAAAATTCGATCACCGGATGGACACACAGACTACTTTGACATTGTAGCAGATGTGTTGCAAGGATATTCATTAGCCTCATACCTGTTTATTATCTGCCTAGACTACGTGCTTATAACGTCTATAGATTTTACGAAAGAAAACGGCTTCATTCTGGCAAAGGAAAAAAGCAGAACATACCCCCGCAGAAGCAATTACGGGCAGAGACTACGCCGATCATATAACGTTTCAAGCAAATTCACCCACCCAAGCCGAATCCCTGCTACTAAGCCTGGAACGAGCAGCAGATGACCTAAGCCTCCATGCCAACGCAGACAAAACAGAATACATGTGAGTTAGTTAGAGAGGCGACATTTCCACACTTAAGGGTGGTCCTCTGAAACTAGTGGACAAGTTCACCTACCTCGGAAGCAGCATCTCATCAACCAAGAATGGCATCAACACGCGACTTGCAAAGACATGGACAGCTATCGATTATCTATCGGTCATATGGAAGTCAGACCTGACCGATAAAATAATACGCATTTTTTCCTAATCAGCGTTTGTGTCGATACTGCTATATAGATGCACCACATGGACGCTAACAAAACGTATGAAGAAAAAGCTTGATGGCAATTACACAAGAATGCTGCGAGCAATACTGAACAAGTTCTGGAGGCAACACCCCACAAAACAGCAGCTGTACTGCCACCTACCACCCACCACGAAAACTATCAAAATTAGACGAACCAGACACGCAGGACACTGCAGAGAAGTAAGGACGAACTCATAAGCGTGGACAAGCAAAGGTAGGACGAACAGCTAGAACCTATATATAACAGCTCTATGCCGATACAGGATGTAACTTTGAGGACCTGCCGGGAGCGATGGACGATAGAGACGGGTGGCCAGAGGGGTTCAGAGAAATCTGTGCCAGCAGCGTGACATGTTGTTGATGATTAACAATTCAATTAAATATCAATCCTTTGTTAACACACAGTTAAATGAAACAGTTCCATTTCAAACAATTCAGTTTAGTATAAGTAAAGTTTTTGGTTTATACAAAACTAAAAGTAAAAGTTAATTTCAAACAATTCAGTTTAGCGTAATTACACAATTTAGTTCTATTTGACCCATAGGTGCTTCCACTCCGGGTCAGCGTGGATCTGGGACCGATGGCATCCCCCAAAACTCTAGCATTGCAGAAGCCTCACCATCAGATTGTTTTGTGTTATCTCCAGGACACTCGTTGGGGGAGCCTTACCCCTCTGCAAAGATGCAGTCAGTGTGTTCAGCAGCTCCAGCTGACAGGGTAAATAAAGAGTTCAGTATTTTATTTTCAAAACTAAAATTAATAAACCCTTAAAATAACGCTACCTAAAGTAGCACAGAAATTATTCATATGCTTTGTAAAAAATACACTTGTTATAAAGATAATATTCATTTTAAGGTGAGGACACTTGAATCCCAAATGGTACCTCGGGAATTTATTGTATATATTTTATTTGATTAATGTCCAGTTCTTTCAAACTCTTTTCTAGATTCTTTGGGAGAAAAGGGGCTCTAATAATTATTTTACAAACATTCATAAGTGAACATTACGGGGACAGTGAATATCTCGTGAGGCTCTTATGATAATAGAGTTTTTTTTTAACCAGTAGATGTAAAAAGAAGACACGTCTAAGCCACAAATAGGATCCAAGCCTTTCCCGTGGCTACTTTTAACGTCTGTTCGTCCGATGAATATGAAAACACAAAACTCAGAGTTACGGTACACGAAGCTTCAATAATAGAACACTTCTATCGTAATGGCATTGAGTACTTTTTGCTTTCTTCTCAAACAATTGTTAATGGGAGCAGTTTGTTTAGAATATTTTGTTGGCAATAGTGTATGCATATATATATATATATATATATATAATGCAATTAAAAGAAAACTCAAACCTGGTTAGATTGTCATTATAAATTTATTTCGGCGAAGAATATCATTATAATCTTCGTCTCATCAAATGACTTCCCACGTTTAATTTGAGGTTGAAAAAAGGCAAATATAGATTACAGACTATATATATATATATGAATGGAAAAGAAAAAGAAGAAAAACCCTATATAAATTTAAATTCTCAAGCAAAAGTAAAAGGGGTTAAAACAATAAAGAAAAGTTAAGAAGCCATGAAAAAGGTGTTCCTGTAAATTATCCCATTCTAATTTGAACATATTCGAGATTTATTGTAGCAGGTGGAATTTTATGAATAATGTAAGCTTATTCACTAAACGATTATCTTCATATATTTCCTGTTTATTCCTTTTACATATGTTAAATCCCTCGGCTAATGGGGCCATCATCCCGTCCCAAAAAATAAACTTTCGGCAGCCACCAGGTGCCTTTAATTAACCCAAAAATGGTCGAAGGGAATTAACTACTCCAGAAATTTAAAAAAGACCCTAATTGTGAATTAATATCTAAAGTTCCAAGAATCTCCTTCTCTACATAAACCCCTCGTCAAATAATGCTAGTAATTACTGAAATAAATGTTATTATTTCCAATAAAAATCATCCAAAAGGAATATCCTTGTTTTTATCTTGAGTAGAAACCTCGGTGGCCCCCAGTCAGGATGATTTGAATTTACTTTTATGTCAACATTTAAACATAAGTTCGTAGCCTTCATTAAGCAGTAGTTTGCATTCTTTGAAATTAATCATACGAATTTTTTCATCGATAAACTAGGAAACATCTGCCATTGAAGCTATTCGCGGTTGAAGGCTACCTGATTATTTTCCACTTTGTTCTGGGGGTTAGCCCCTAATCCCTAAGATTCCAAATGTCTTTAGATAGAGCGGTTTGGTTTCTAAGTCACAGATTGGAGAAAGAATGTCTATGGTTATACTGTCCTTGCTTCCAATTCCCAGCGGAGATACCTATATAAACCCTCTCCCTATCATCATTATGTTCCATGGGGGAAATTCAGGCTTGATATACGACGTTCTTTGAGTTTCATCGTCCGTCCAAGGAGCATTCCCCTTTTCTTCTACAGTTACAGGACACCTCATCTGGTTCCGATTTAATTCATCTAGCAACCTCCTGTTGTGGTTGCTTAAGATACTATGCATTTTGTTTGTACAAGAGTAAATATTTTTTACGGTGTTCCTATTAAAAATTTTCCTTAATGGATTATCCCTATTAAAGTGCCTATCCAAGAGGTTTAGGAAGTATTTACCAATGTTAATGTTGGTAAGTTTACAAAATGGCGGGTTAAACTAGATTACTTTTCTATTTCTATTTCTTCGTCGTCTGTTTGAGAGATTATTATTGGTGTCACCTACCTCGACGAATGCATGGGTCCCACTGCTATTACTTCTACCATTATAGCCGGGGTTCACTGGGTTCACATACTCCAGTCTACCTTGGAATCCGCTTATTTTGAGGGCTTCATAATATATCCTTTTGGTCACCTCAATTTTTTTTACATGAGGATAATCTATTTATCCTCTGGTTCACGGCATTAATAATCTGCTTCAATATCGATCTAGGGTGGTTAGAGTCAATATTTATGTACGTGGGGGTAGAATTGCTCTTACAAAAAGGTTTGAATGTGCCGTTATTTAAACTAATTGTAACATCAAGAAAGTCAACTATCTTTAAGTTTAAGTCTTTCAATTCGTAGACCTAATAATTTAAATGCCCTAATAATCTTCTGTATTTTTTAGGTCTTGGGACCATTACTATCCGGGATGAAGATAATTCTGTCATCTCACTAAAGCCCCACCTATTAAGTCAGCTACATGGACAAAGTCCCCAAGGGCACGTCGAAGTTATCCAATTGACTTTTCACCCAAGTTCTACGATTATCGGCTAGAATAGATTTCCTACATGCTAGAATTTCCTCGTCAGCGTGGTTCAGGCTTTTTAGTAAAAATTCTCTAGTAATGGACGAGTAAAACTCTTATGATATCGAATTGGATGAATATAAACCTCTTTTTATTCTTAATGTTTTTAAACCAATCGATAGTATCTAAAGAGTTTTTCCACATATTTAGATATTTAGAGCTACTTAGAATCTGTGACGTAATTCTCCGCATTAAATTCTTAGATACTAAGCCAAGTTCGGTTTTGGTGGGGTTAATAAGCCCGGCCAGTTTCCTATCTTGGAAGTTCTGCTTATGGTCCTTAAATAAAATGTAAGCCCATTTTTCTTTGTGGTTTGCACGCCAGTTAAGTTGTATCTCTGTTAATTAGTGCGGGCATGTTGTTATGGTCCATTCTTATAGGATTCCATGATCTTATTATTAAGAATTTGTTCATATTCACATGGGATAACTTTATATATATTCTAGCATCTATCCGCTATAAACCAAATTTTCCCGGGACGTAGACACTGTCAACGGACGAAGGGGTTCACACGTGTTGTGTATCCTTTAATACACTGTTGTGTGAGGCATGATGGGAAGAGTGATCTAGTTTGTGGGGCATTTTGAGAAGGTTTACACATTACACTGCGTGGATATTTTTTTTTTTACTATATCATTTTAATTGTTCTAAGATTTATTTATCCTATTATGTTTAATTTATTATTTTCTAGTGTTTTTATTTATTTATTTGTTAATAATAATAATAATAATAATAATAATAATAATAATAATAACAGTAATAACAACTTGCTGTCACTCAAACTCAAGGGGTAAACCATCAGCTAACGCTGGTGGGAAAACCTCTCAAACAAGTAAAATAATGATAAATAAAGTTGGCGACCTTAGTCGAGGGTGACTCGAAGGCTCCCTTTTGATTAGCTACTACACCACGGTGTAGAGGAAGGCGCTACTCCTTTCTCTGGATTGTTCTACTTTACCCTAGATCCGTACCTTATAATACTGTGATGAGCAATGAGGCATCAAGAACCATTTTTTGAGTCTTTGATATAACCTGGGATTAAATCCAGGTCTCCCGGACCATTGGCGAACTCTCTCACTATCATGTCAATGCCCGGTCACTTTATTTATTTATATTTTATTATATATATATATATATATATATATATATATATATATATATATATATATATATATCGTCATGGCTTGGCTTGACCAGTCGGCTGGGACTGTAGAATACACTGACTGCACCTCTGCAGAGAGGTAAAAACCCCGCCAACGAGTGTCCTGGATATGACACAAAACTATCTGATGATGAGGTTCCAGTGATGCTCGTGCTTTGGAGAATACGGAGCACCCCTTCGTTACCATTGCTCCCAGGTCCACTCTGGCCCGGAATGGTAGCACCTAATAGGGCCCTATCTACGGGTTAAATAGAACTAAACTGCATACTTTGGCTAAAGTGCGATTGTTTGAAATAGAATATTTGTATAAAAATGGATTTGGCATTAAATAACGTACAAAGGTTGATATGCCATAAAACCCAAACCAACCGACCATCATGGCTTGACTTTGTGATCAAAGATTAAAAAGAAGGTTGTCCACGTTGTCTAAAGGCACGCTTGTGGCTGACTAAAACAATAAGAGACAGATATGGTCGCGGCTTCTGCAGCTGAAGTTCTGGTCTAGGTTTGATGGTAAAGTTTTGCGGTTCTTCCTTCACCGATTTTTATCCTAATGTGTCCATATGTGAGTGTTTAAAAATGAAGTCGATCAGCCGAGTTAAAAATGAAGTTGACCACCCGAATTAAAAATGAAGTCGACCAACCAAGTTAAAAATGAAGTCAACCACCCGAGTTAAAAATGGAGTCGACCAGCCAAGTTAAACCCTTCAACGATGCTGTTTGCACTTCATTTAGTGTTAATGCTCAAAGGAAAGGCATCAATTCATCTCATCTCCCTCCTGTTATGGGTGAATAGTAGGATAGGCTGTGTTCTTTAGCCTTTGTTAGGCAGCTAGTCTAAAAGAAGAGACTTCAAAACTAGCTGCATTCCGTTTAAAAATTGATTTTGTATCACATCTTTCTCGTGGTAGAGAGGTATATATATATACGTGGGGCATTCAATAAGTTTCCAGACTTTTTTGTACAGGTATTTAAAATTGTCGTAGACTCTTGGAAATTCATTATCTCATTGCTATACATCTTATGAGATCACTGACCAGCTTTTATGATTTCAGGTTCAAATGAACAGCTACAACAGGAATTGGAATACACCGTACTAAAGCCTGATTGTCACATCTGGTGAATTTCAAAAATGCAATCTGGACGTGAGGACACTTTAGAAGATCGATATGCAATAAAATTCTGTTTTAAACTTGGAAAAAATGCCACAGAAACGTATGGAAAGCTTCAGACTGCTTTTCGACCATCTTGCATAAATCGAGCATCAGTTTTTGAGTGGCATAAGAGATTCAAGGAAGGCAGAGAGTCTGTAAGGGATGATGAGGGGTGTGGGAGGAGTCTGGAAACTTATTAAATGCACCACGTATATTAGGTGGTCAGAATATGAGATAAAATTGTACCTGAGGTTTGATTTCTTTGTTTCATACCATATCAATCTGTATGGATTATTTAATACTAAAGCCATCATTGCAGAAGAATCGTACTGGTACTATTTAACCCATAGTTTGTGGGGTGGGGGGGATAAAGAGGTTCATACCTTTACCAAGGGTCTTAGTTCAAAAGGGACCGTAATAGCGCGATTGGAGTTTGAACTCGTTAACTTCGAGGATGCACTTTAGCACTTTAGCCATAAAGTGACCAACTCTTGGTTTCAAGTTAAACATTGAATCAAAACTGGATCATTCTTTTTTTGTTGGAAGTCACACTTTACCTTCTAAGTAGTTTAAGATCAGAGAAAGAGAAAATACTTCGGCTGAATGACAGTTAAAATAGCAAAGGAAATATTCCGTTGTCTCTAATCCTCACCTGATTCGTAAGTATCTCCATCGCTTGGGCGTTAATCGTCTGAGTCTTCTGATGGTAAAATTGTTCGGCTATACTCCTTTTTGATCCAGACAAGGAGTACACTTTGTGTATACATAATGTTTTCCGTAAATAACATGATTAGCGGCAATTTTTTTAATCATACAACGCGTGAAAGCACGTGCGATACCCTGTCCTCATCAGCCGCCAACCAGGGTGATAACACAGTTTCGGTTATAAATAACATGATTAGCGGCAATATAGTTGAAATCTTATATATATATATATATATATTTCTGTGTAGGTGGTCTTAACAAGATGGAGATCGGAGTAGGAAATGGAATTGGCCACCCGATTTCAAACCTTAGGCGAAGATGTTTGAGCTTCCCGTTGTACTAATATTCTTAAGAAAGCCACAAATCCATTCTTATTTCAGCTATATGTAAATAGTCGGGCAGATTGGGTTCTTTAGCCTTGGTGAAGCAACCAGTTTAGGTGAAGGAAAACTCTGAATTCAAACCAGCTGTACTCTGCTATAAAAATGACTCTGTATCACATCTTGCTCGTAGCGGAAGGGTTGGATAAATTTACACATACACACGTACATATATATATATATGTATATATGGAAGAAAATAATGGATAGTAATCCAACAGTTTGTGAAGAAAAATTGACAACAAGTAATCCAAATAGAAAGGGTAGATTTATTGAGAAACAAAGTCGACACTATAGCGTTTCGGTTCTGCTGAACCATCATCAGGGCTATGAGGGGTATTATTAGTGATGTTAAGTTAACGATGGATGTATAAAAAGTGTAAAAATATATAAAAATTTGGAAAAGTTGCACAGCAAGAAAAGTTGGCTATTTATGACAAGAAAAATTGGCCGTTTGATCAATGAATCAGCGTTCGTTTCTCTAAAATACGTCACCTGACATTAGAAACATTGTGCAGAATCCACGTTCAGTTAGTTCATCGAAATATATATATATATATATATATATATGAGAGTCATTTAATAAGGTGAATTTTTTAAAAAAGAAAAATATTTTTTTTCCAATTTTTTTCTATAAATGTAAACGTGACATTGTTTGTAATTAGTTTATAGCAAAAATCATTTTAATCTCGCAAAAATATTCGTTTTCAGGCTATTCAAAATGGCCACAAATCAGAGTGCTCCAGGCTTGAACGGAGGTCTATTACAAAATTTTCGGTAGCTGAGAAGTACAAGCTATGCGAAAATCACAGAATAATGAGTGATGTGCGCGGAGAAACATGTTTTAATTAAAAATTTTAAACAAATAGGCTAAATATGAATTTGCCAGTACGAGACTAAGTCGAAAAGACTGCCTACGTTGTGAAAACACACTGTATCTACGGTAAGGAAAAAGTTCCACGCGCAGCGTTCAGTCTTTTAGGACATGGAAGGAACTACGACTATTGATTTCCTTGAAAAAAGTGCAGCCGTAAACAGTGCTTCCAATTAGGCAAAATTCACCTTTTTTTATTGAATGACCTTCGTATATACACACATACATGACACCGTGTATATATATATATATATATATAAGTAAAAGTATTCAGTGATCAAACAGTTCTATTTCAAACAATTCAATTTCGCATAAGTCATTTGTTAAATGTCGAACAGTTCTATTTGAACCACACATAGGACCCCTTTAGATGTTACCACTCCGGGCCAAAGTGGACCTGGAAGCAATGGCAATGAAGGGGTACTCTGCATTTCCCAAAGCTCCAGTATTACTGGAGACTCATCATCAGATTGTTTAGTGTTATGTTCAGGACTCTCGTTGATGAGGGGGGGTCTTACTCCTCTATAGAGATGCAGTCGGTGTATTCTACATCCCCAACCAACTGGGAGGTGAAAATGATGAACTACAATGGATTATGAGATGCCGAGTTTACCTGAGACTCTCCGCGTGATACTCACCGGATTTTGTCTTTAGTTTTGAGCACTGCCTCGGAATCTACGATTTTAACCCTACCTGATCTTGCTTGATCGTCTGGCTACTATACTGTGATTAACTGTGCCTTCATCTTTTGCACAGCAAATATTTTTTGTCGCTTATGGCCGGGATCGAACTTGTAAAGCATAAGTTCCCGAATTAGACTACGTCGCACGTTCATCTGTACGGCTTTTAAATCACACACAAAGTGAAACAATGCACAACGTGTCAGCGCACCAACTACTTCAAAATTATAAATAACAGCTGGGAGGCCAGCACTTTTCAAATCGGGCCAGTGGCATTTCCACCAGGACAATGCACCAGTCCACAACTCCATCCTTGTCACAGACTATTTGAGCAAGATAGGCATCAAGACAGTTCCTCAGCCTCCCTACAGTCCAGACCTTGCTCCCTGTGACTTTTGCTTATTCCCTAAGCTCAGAGTCTGTCGTTATGAGACAATTGGGGAGATGAAAGAGGCTGTGACGAAGGTCATTGAAACGCTCACACAAGAGAACTTCCATGGAGCCTTCCAGAAGTTGTTGGAATGGTACAAGTGCATTGCAGCCGGAGGAGATTATTCCGGAGGGGAATTGGGTTTCATGTGTGTACTATCAATAAAAGTGCCCATACGAAAAAAGTCTGGAAACTTATTTAATGATCCTCATATGTTTTTTTTTTCTTTAATTCTTTGCTTCGAAGACTTCAATTTGTTACATAAATTGCCCAAAATATATATAAGGCATAATTCGGCCGGTAGATTAACTATTAGATATCCATCACTGATTCAACTAATTTATTAGTATATATTCTTATATTGTGATTCACACATTCTGATCAATAAATATAAGCACACTCATACATATATATAGTCATCCACAGAGAGACTGTTGCGTTATGTCACGACTCTTCGGTGTGGCTAGACATGTAGGACGCTTGAAACTGGGATAGAAACCCGGCCAACTTTACGTTAGACTTAGTATCATACCACTTAGCCAACAAGCGAACCACGTCAGGAATTATAAGGCATTAAGTAATAGCTTTCGTTTGTATATATATATATATATATATATATATATATATATATATATATATATATATATATATATATATAGAGAGAGAGAGAGAGAGAGAGAGAGAGAGAGAGAGAGAGAGAGAGAGAGAGCTCAATTCAGTTGGTACATCAGTGTGGATCCTTGAGAGTTTGGGAGAAGCCTGTGAGTTTCTGACAGAACTCTCCTAAAATGAAAGCAAAAAAGCTCTTTACATTAACTGCTTTTGATTTGTATAAAGTATATTGTCATGCGGTTATTCTGCCACACAGGGAATAAAATATTTATTAAAATTTGCTCATATACAAATCAGACATTATGTTTAATCATGGTTTCATAATTATACACCCAGAAGCTGTCTACTTTGTTTATATTTTATCAAAAACCTATTTTTTCCAAAAAGGTGTGCTGATGATTGAATAATGCTATCAGTAATTAGCATATGTGGATATGTGTAGACTTTATGTATTGGCTCACTGTGTAAGGTAGTTGGGGAATTGATACGTGGAAATGGACGACTTGGGTTGCGTAATGGTTAACAAGCTTGACTAGAAAACCTTCTCAAATGAATTCGAGCCTCATTGGGTGCCCCATTTATACGGCCTTGTGCCACATCTAAGCAAAAAGCTTAGTAAATTATTACTTGACAGTGGAAAAAGGCGTCTCGATTGATTTAATGGTTAGCAAGGTTGACAAGCAAATCTTCCCGAGTCAATTCGAGTCTCACTGAGTGCCCCATTCATACGGCCTTGTGCCACATCTAAGTAAAAAAAAAATGGAATTTTGACTAACAGTAAACATTTTAAATCTCTACTTTTGATATAATAACAGAAGGAAAAAACAACAAATTAAAGATTTTAAGCTTGCAAAAAAAAAGAAAGAAAAGGAAGCTGAACATACCCCCGAACAATCTATTACGGACGCGGACTACGCCGATGACAGCGTTTCAAGCAAAATCACCCACCCAAGCCGAATCCCAGCTACTTAACCTGGAACGAGCGGCAGGTGGCATAGGCTTCCATGTCAACGCAGACAAAACAGAATACATGGGCTTTTGTCAAAGAGGTGACATCTCTACACTTAAGGGTGGGCCTTTAAAACCAGTGGACAAGTTCGCCTACCTGGGAAGCAGTGTCTCATCAACCAAGAAAGACATCAACACGCGACTAGCAAAGGCATGGACAGCTATCGATAGCCTATTGATCATATGGAAGTCAGACCTGACCGATAAAATAAAACGCAGTTTCTTCCAAGCCGCAGTTGTGTTGATACTGCCATATGGATGCACCACATGAACGCTAACTAAATGTATGGAGAAAAAGCTTGACAGCAACTACACAAGAATGCTGCGAGCAATATTGAACAATTCCTGGTGGCAACACCCCATAAAACAGCAACTGTACGGCCACCTACCACCCATCACAAAAACTATCAAAGTTAGACGAACCAGACATACAGGACACTACTGGAGAAGTAAGGACGAACTCATAAGCAATATACTCCGGTGGACCCCCTCACATGGACAAGCAAAGGTAGGACGACCAGCTAGAACCTATTTACAACAGCTCTATGCCGATACAGGATGTAGCCTGGAAGACCTCTCGGGAGCGATGGGCGATAGAGACGGGTGGCGAGAGAGGGTCCGGAAGATCCGTGCTAGCAGCACGAGATGATGATGATGATGACGTTATACTATTATCTTATTAAAAAAAAAGAAGACTTAATTAAAAGTTTTGTTTATTTTTTACTCCTTTTTGTGGCGGGGAGTATTGCTAAATATAGTTTTGTTCCGACAAAATTTTCTCAGCAATGAGTAAATATTAGGCTACACTATGTTCCCGATCTTGTTGGTAGGCAAACCAATTTAGAAGAAGGAAAAATTGGAATTCAAACCTTCTAACAACATGGTAGGGAACTTGCTAACGTAGAGTAGCAAAACTAGGATTCCCCAAGGTGGATTGACGTTGTTTTTAATCTTATTTTGGCAGGTGCTGTGGTGACTTGAATGTAAAGTTTTGTAGCATTTTTGCCATCTCTGGGACAATATCGTTGTCTTAAAGAGGGGAGATCTGCTGCATGGGTAACTTCCGGCTTTTTATATATCCTTGTTAAGGCCTATGCAAGATCCAACCCCGGAACTTTAGTTTTCCTTGTTAAATGACATGTCAACCTTCGTGGGTTATTTAATGCCAAAGCCATCCTTGTAGAAGAACAACAATAATGCTACTTAACCAATAGCTGAAGGGATAAGAAGGTCCATGCCTTTTTCCAAAGGTCCGAAAGTGAACATAATAACGCGACAGGAGTTCGAACTCGCTTACTACGATGTGGCAGTCTTGCATGTTAACCATTACGCTACGAGGAATTCTCTCAAAACTTTAGGGTGAGGCTTCAGGGTGAGGTTTCAGATATTAATCATCATCATCATCATGTCGTGCCGCCAGCACGGATATCCCTGACCCTCTCTCCCCACTTCTCCCTATCACTCATCGCCTCCGGCAGGTCTTCAGGGTTACATCCTGTGTCCTCACATAGTTGCTGTATGTAAGTTCGAGCTGGTCGTCCTGCTTTTGCACGGCCATATGTGGGGGTCCATAGGAGTACATCACTTATGAGCTCGTCCCTGCTTCTCCAGCAGTGTCCCGCGTGTCTGGTTCGTCTAACTTGTATAGTTTTCGTGATGGGGGGGCAAGTGTCCGTATAGTTGTTGTCTTGTGGGGTGTTGTCGCCAGGACTTGTTCAATACTGCTCTCAACATTCTTGTGTAGTTTCCGTCTAGTTTCTTCTCCAGCCGTTTAGTTAGCGTCCATGTAGTGCATCCATATAGCAGTATCGACACAACCACTGCCGGGAAGAAACTGCGTTTCATTTTATCGCTTAGGTCTGATTTCCATATGATCGAGAGCCTATCGATAGCCGTCCATGCCTTCGTCAGTCGTGTGTCGGTGTCTTTTTCGGTTGATGAGACGCTACTTCCTAGGTAGGTGAGACGAGCATGTTGAACGATATAATCTTGAAAACAAAGTGATGTCAATGACAAACCAAGTGGAAAATATTCAAAATCAACTTTGAAGAGAATCTAGGTAACCTTTTTTATTTACGTTTCAAACTTAATTTGAAGGCTTCATGAACTGTCATTCATAGAGTTGGTTGGTTGGTTGTTTGGTTGGTTTTACGGCATATCAACCCTTTCTGGGTCATTTAACGCCGAATTAAATTTCAAACAATTCAATTTAGTATAAGTTTTGTTTACAGTTAAATGTCAAAACAGTTCAGTTAAATGTCAAAACAGTTCTATTTCGAACAATTCAGTTTAATATAAATACGCAGTTTAAATGTCAACACAGTTCTATATCAAACAATTCAGTTTCGCTAAAGTACATAGTTTAGTTCAATCTAATAACAGTTATATTTCAAACAATTCAGTTTAGCATAAGTATGCAGTTTATATGTCAAAACAGTCCTATTTCAAGCAATTCAGTTTAGCATAAGTACGCAGTTTAATTTTGTTTGACTCATAGATAGAACCCTATTAGGTGCTACCACTCCGGGCCAGAGTGGACCTGGGAGCGATGGTAATGAAGGGGTACACCGCATTCCCCAAAGCTCCAGTATTACTGGAACCTCACCATCATATTGTTTAGTGTCATATCCAGGACACCAGTTGAAGAAGATATGTCTCTCTGCCGAGAAGCAATCGACTAGGCAAGTTATTAATAGATTTCACCTATCTATTATAAAGCAGCAATAGTTAGAGAAATTTTTTAAACATAAATTCTTGAATCTTTTAAATGTTGGCCCTAGACAAGTGACAAAGTGAAAGACTTTTGTCATCATGAAATTGCAGCAATAGAGGAAATAATAACTAAGTGTGACGGCAAATTAAAATATTAAAGATCCCCGGACGAGCAACCATTTAAAAGCGTATGGGAACTGGTGCATTTAAATATTGTTATCACCAAACGGGGAGTTTATTTTTCGCACTTGTGAAGACAAGGTAGCCTGGCACTTGATCCATCGCAAAATAAGTTCCAGTTAAGATTCCCTTTTGGGGCGTAGGGAAACTGGCAGATTATGTTGGGATTAATTTGGTACTAGACTGACCGCCGCTGGCAAGGGGTTTCCAAATTTCACATTACACACACACCCACTAGGCCACTACCTCCTCCTAACCCTAGGATAATGGAAGATATGGGCCTCTAGGTTTAGATATAATAATATTAATTTTAGTAGTCAACAATTCCGGTTTCCCGTATAATATTTTTAAAGGAAAGAATATGACAATTTAGGCGAGAATAACATGAGGCGAACGAAGCTGAAAAAGGAGCATGCAATTGACAACTTGACAGGCAGACAACATAATGAATAAGTTTCAACACGTGGGGACATTAAAATATGACAAGGTTTTTAATACACGCGGACACGCCTATTCAACATGTCGGCTATATTATCGGCGGATAATACATAAATACAAATATCTTTCTTTAATCTTGTCTTCCGTTCCTTCTTTAAATTGAGAGAGAGAGAGAATTTGTAATAGCAATACTTAGGAAGGGTGGAGGGAGAAAGTCTTAATGTTTACTTAGCTTTTGACGGGTTCCTTCTGAGAGTATTTTCTGTTTTTCGGGCTAGCGGAGTTTTTTTTTTTTTTTTTTTTTTTTTTTTTACATAGTTCGGCTTGAATGTATCTGTCATCTTGTCCAAGAGCTTTCCGCTTCTTCACCCGGAGTTTGGCATGAGACTCTATTCACCGCGACCTCCGTTCCAAAACTGATATTCTTTATCCCTATTTCCGCTGACGAAAAGGGGGCTACTTCCGCTTTAGGGATCTGGCCAATCATTTCGCCCTTTTTCTTCCTTTCCCTGGCGATTCGTTAGGACTACTATCTCTTTAACACGGGCGAGGTTACGGGGTACAGATAGCTTGACCCACATTCTTTTCTTCCTTCAACGGCCGGCCGAAGTTGACCTACATTCCTTATTCCTCTTTTAACGGTCAGTCTTTGGCGGCCTGTTAATTCAAACACGGAGGGGTAGTAGAAATTCCCTATTTCTCTCCTCTCAGTGGTAGACCACGTGACACTAGGCGAGGACTATAGAATTTTAGAGTGAGGCTTCAATAATGTAAGAATGGTAAGTATTTGGACGATATAATCTTTAAAACAGTGATGGCAATGTAGCGGAAGGAAATTTCGTATTTTGGTTTGGCGCGTAACTTAATTCGACGCATAATTTCACCCAATCCTATTCAATTCGGAACTCCTTTCCGGGCAGCAGAAATTGGGGAAGCTGCCAAACACACTCTCTTTGGCTGAACAACTCTGTCCAGTGCTGACATCTCACTGGCGGTTCTTCAATAGCAGCAGCAGCAGCAACAGCATGGATACATGAGGGAACCCATCTAATTAATGGATTCCTTGCGTCTATATCATTTAGATCAAGGAATCCCAGTTGAATATGAATTAGATACATTCAATACGCCACCAGAGGAACAACTTTATGTCACCCCCAAAATTGGCTATGTCGATGCGATGCCTAATCTCGCTCCCGGCACCTAGCTCTCATTTCACCTCTGGGCAACATTAATGGAGACACGCACGCCTCTCCCCAAAACCACCAGACCCACAAAACTCACGGGGACTCCAAAGTTTATTTCCTCCAACGGCAAACATGACTTTCGCTAAACTACGGCGAACATAATCCCTCGCACGTCCATCGATACGCGCTGCTTTCTCAACTCTAGCATATCTCCATTTTGTCTATTTACATCTTTCCTTTTCCACGAGGCTTGCAGCACAAACGCAAACTTTATTTTCTATGCGGCAAATAAAAACTATTCCTAAAAACATTTCGACTTCGTACATCTTGGAACTTCTCTCTCTCCTTTATTTATTTTTAAAATTTAGCGAGAAAGTAACCAAACACTCACACGCACGTTACAACTTTTCATCGCTAAAAATAAACACAATATCACTCCTACAACAATATAAAAAAATGGCAAATATTGCTTTTTCTTTTTAAAAAAAATGACATTCTAAATAGAGTTTATGTTGCTTTTTTTTTTTTTATTTATTTACGTTCCAAATTCGTGATGTCACTATGCTGGACAGTGTATATAATTGGATATTTCATACTTTAAACCTATTTGTAAAAGTGACTCTATCGATGCAACGTATTGATATTCCGTGGCCGGCTCTCTTACCGAACCCTAACCCTAACCCTTTGGTAATTACTTCTTCTAGAGGATACTTGATAGCTCAAGACTTTAAACATGGGCAGTAGATAATTGATGGACTAAGTAAAGTTGGCGACCGTAGTCAAGGGTGACGGGAAGGCTCCCTTTTCGATAGCTACTACACCAAAGTGTACAGGAGAGCGCTACTCCTTTCGCTGGATTGCTCGACTTTACTCTTGATCCGTACCTTATAATGCTAAGTGTTAAGCAAGGAGGCATCAAGTACCATTTTTTGAGTCTTTAGTATGACTCGACCTGGGATTGAACCCAGGTCTTCCGGGCCATTTGGCGAACACTAACACTGGCAGGGCCATGTGCGGGCGACGATGAGAAAACGTTGCTTATAAGTTCGTCTTTACTTCTCCAACAGTGCCCAGCAAGTCTTAAATGATTTGTGAGATGAGAGGCAAGTGGCCGTCCAGCTGCTGTTTTACGATGTGTTGCTTCCAGGATTTGTTCAAGACAGCACGCAGCATTCTTGTGTTATTGTCACCTGGTGTTTTCGCTATGCATTTTGTTAACGTCCATGGGGTGCATCCATAGTATAGTATGGATTCAGCTACAGCTTGAAAGAAATGCGCCACAATGCACTGTCCACAGGAGGCAACTCTTCTTTTTATCCCTCGGGTAGAATAATGTTGATATTCTTTTCATTTGGTCTGATCCCTAACAGTTTGCCCATTGTCAAATATCCTCATCTATAGCTATTAGATATTAACAGTTTAATTCAACAGTCATTTGTTTGCACACAGTTAAATGGATATAAACATAAGATTTGTAAATGAACAGTCGGTAAGTAATTTCGTTTTTTTATTAGAATAATTAGTTCATACACAATAAAGTTTTGTTATTGTTTGCACACAGTTAAATTATTCCTAGTAATTTAATGATCAGGCAGTTCTGTTTGACTCATAGATAGGACCCTAACAGGTGCTACCACTCTGGGTCATAGTGGACCTGGGAGTAATTGCAATGAAAGGGGTACTTCATATTCCTTTCAGCTCTAGAACTGGAGCCTCACCATCAGATCGTATATCCAAGACACTCTCTTCAAAGATGCAGTCAGTGTATTCTATAGCCCCAGTCAACCGGGATTATTTATAATTGAGCACAAGGCCCTAAAATTTGCTGGGGATATCGAAGAAGAGTGGTCGTTCAAGCAACTGACGCTTTTCTAGAATAATCTTAGCTATTCGCAATTATTGACCCTTTCACACTGTAACCATATATACATATGCGCATGCGCACAGTCCATCCAAACTTATGACAGCAAAAAACCGCAATTACTCTATAGAAAATGGGTATTGTAATGGTTAGCAAGCTTGACTAGCAAACCTGCAAGAGTGAGTTCGAGTCTCATTGGGTGCCCCATTCAATCGGCCTTGTGCCACATCGAAGTAAAGAGCTTCGTAAATTACAATTACTCTATAGAAAATTACCTACTACAAATTATGGATATATATAACTTAGGATGGTGTTAAGTAATTGGCAAAGCAGTTGTAATGTAGTCTAATTTGCATAGCAGCTGTGGTAACGTGCCATTGACCAATCATGACCCACTTATGGTTAAAACTGAAGATATTTAATCTAATTATTGGATATAACTAACAAGTCTATTTCTAACTTTTTTCTGAATATTTGTAGGTTAGTAGTTATTTGAGTAATTACAGGCTTGTTCCTATCAAAGATTTCAGTTGGTATGGTCTTCCCCAAAGTCACCAGTCAAGATATAAGCTCAAATTACTTTAAAAAAGAATTCTGACACCCACCCACCCCCAAAGAAAAAGGCGCAGCTAAGAATTTAGGACTCAAGGCCTAGATTCACTTATATATATATATATATATATATATATATATATATATAATTTCAAAATTGTAGTTTTTTTCCATCTGTTATTGTATTCAGAGTAGAGATTTAAAATATTTACTGTCAGTCTTGGTTTCGCTGTCATGTAGTAATTTACTAAGCTTTTTGCTTAGATGTTGAACAATGACGTATAAATGCGGCACCCAATGAGACTCGAACTCACTCGGGAAAGTTTGCAAGTATCGCTTGCTAACGATTACATCACCCGAGACACTTTTTTCCACTGTCATGTATCAATTCCCCAACTACCTTACATAGCGAAACTCTACGTAAGATCTACACATACCCACAGATACTAATTACTGATAGCATTATTCAATCATCGACACACCTTTTTAGAAAAATAGGTTCTTGATAAAATATAAACAAAGTAGACAGATTCTGAGTGTATAATTATGAAACCATGATTAAACATAATGTCTGATTTATATATGAGCAAATTTTAATAAATATTTTATTCCCTGTGTGGCAGAATAACCGCATGACAATATACTTTATGCAAATCAAAAGCAGTTGATGTAAAGAGCTTTTTTCCTTTCATTTTAGGAGAGTTCTGTCCGAACCACACAGGCTTCTCCAAGGCTCTCAAGGATCCAAAACGATGTACCAACAGAATTGAGCTGTGAGTGAGTGAGTGAGTGAGTGAGTGAGTGTGTGTGTGTGTGTGTGTGCGTGCGTGCGTGTATGTGTGCGTATGCGTAATATATATATATATATATATATATATATATAAAGAAAGAAAAAGAAAGAGAGACAGAGAAGCAGAGATATATAGAGAGGTAAAGATATAGAAAATGACCAGGATCTCTCTCTCTTTATGTATATATATATATTGCTCTGTGGATTTTATTTACATTAGGCTCTTTACCAGGATTATGTAAATTTTATATCCTATTTTTGAACATTTTGTTTGGCCTGATTGGAATTGTTCCCTATTCCGGATGTACTGGATTGAATAATGTATATATATATATATATATATATATATATATATATATATATATATATATAATCATTATCATAGAAGAATGAGAAGCAAGAGAGACTATCGTAATAAGTCCCCAGAGGTGGAATGATTGTTTCAAAGAGTTTCTACATGGCAATACATTTTCAGTTCTTTTGACCAGAATTGTCGAACAGAAAAGACTGAATTTAAAAAAATGTTTAACCGCAAATTAAAGAAATAAAATCTTGTATATATGTAGAGAATGGTACTCTATAGCCCTGGAAATTTTTTTAAAAATGAAGCCTCGTATATATGTACAGAATGGTACTCTATAGCCCTGGAAATTTTTTTAAAAATGAAGCCTCGTATATATGTACATAATGGTACTCTATAGCCCTGGAAATTTTTTTAAAAATGAAGCCTCGTATATATGTACAGAATGGTACTCTATAGCCCTGGAAATTTTTTTAAAAATGAAGCCTCGTATATATGTACAGAATGGTACTCTATAGCCCTGGAAATTTTTTTTAAAATGAAGCCTCGTATATATGTACAGAATGGTACTCTATAGCCCTGGAAATTTTTTTAAAAATGAAGCCTCGTATATATGTACAGAATGGTACTCTATAGCCCTGGAAATTTTTTTTAAAATGAAGCCTCGTATATATGTACAGAATGGTACTCTATAGCCCTGGAAATTTTTTTAAAAATGAAGCCTCGTATATATGTACAGAATGGTACTCTATAGCCCTGGAAATTTTTTTAAAACTGAAGCCTCGTATATATGTACAGAATGGTACTCTATAGCCCTGGAAATTTTTTTAAAAATGAAGCCTCGTATATATGTACAGAATGGTACTCTATAGCCCTGGAAATTTTTTTTAAAATGAAGCCTCGTATATATGTACAGAATGGTACTCTATAACCCTGGAAATTTTTTTAAAACTGAAGCCTCGTATATATGTACTGAATGGTACTCTATAACCCTGGAAATTTTTTTAAAAATTAAGCCTCGTATATATGTACAGAATGGTACTCTATAGCCCTGGAAAATTTTTAAAAAACGAAGCCTCGTATATATGTACAGAATGGTACTCTATAGCCCTGGAAATTTTTTTAAAAATGAAGCCTCGTATATATGTACAGAATGGTACTCTATAGCCCTGGAAATTTTTTTAAAAATGAAGCCTCGTATATATGTACAGAATGGTACTCTATAGCCCTGGAAATTTTTTTAAAAATGAAGCCTCGTATATATGTACAGAATGGTACTCTATAGCCCTGGAAATTTTTCTTAAAATGAAGCCTCGTATATATGTACAGAATGGTACTCTGTAGTCCTGGAAACTTTCAAAAAAATGAAGCCTCGTATATATGTACAGAATGGTACTCTATAGCCCTGGAAATTTTTTTAAAAATGAAGCCTCGTATATATGTTCAGAATGGTACTCTATAGCCCTTGAAATTTTTTTAAAAATGAAGCCTCGTATATATGTACAAAATGGTACTCTATAGCCCTGGAAATTAAAAAAAGTGAGACCCTGTATATATGTACGCAATGGTACTCTATAGCTCTGGAAATAAGAAAATATGAAGTCTGGTATATATATATATATATATATATATATACAGAATGGTACTCTATAAATTTGGAAATAAACCGTTTAGTAGATTTCTTTCTATGTTTGACAAATCGACCAATAAAAACAGATATTTGCTTAAGATTATACGTATCTGAAAAGAATGAATGTTAAGATTGGGTTGGTCATGAAACAAGGAATCATTTCTGCCTGCGGTCCAGATCACTATTAGTGTGGCCACCTTTAAGGTTAAGCAATGAGGATCGAACTCACGGAAATATTAGATGATTTGATATCCATTGCTCTACAGCTACGGTCTCATTGATGTTTGATGAGATTAACTTAAAGAGATAAATAAAAATCAGTCAACGAGGAACGAACTCACAATAATACTAGAGTGAGTCAAAAGTTTTGCAATATTTTGTTTACGCGAGGCACAATTCGGCAGTTCCAAATGATTTTGCCGAGTTCATGAAAGCGACACTGAACTGAGAGATGCCGAGTTCGTCTGATACTCTCCGAGTGTTACACACTAAATTTGCCTTTATGGTTTGGAGCTCGGCATGAACTTATAAAGCATCAGTTTCCATATTAGACAACGGTTCACATTTATTTGTACGGCTTTCAACAGCAATTCACAACGTGTCAGCGCACCAACTCTCATGAAACTACTAAACACAGCGGGTACCCACTACAGCTTGAACTGCTTTTGTCACGTGCTATACGCGCAACAAACTAACACCTACCAAAATATTGCAAGCCTTTTGACTCACCCTAGTAGTAATGATCTGTTTCGGTTTCTTTGTTTAATGGCATATCACTCTATGTGGGTTATCGAATGCCAAAGTCTTCGTTGTAGAAGAACACTAGGGGTACTATTTAACACATAGCTATGGAATAAGAGTATAAGACCGAAAGCGAACTTGCTTTCTATGATGTCGTACTTAGTCACTTCGGCACAGAGACTCCCTCTCCTCCTCCCCACCCCGCCACTCGCCATCATTGTAGTCGTTGAGACTAGCAAAATAACTAGTGCTTAACGATGAGGTACATCAGACGGGCAAGTATTATAGATAACGAGAATAAAAGGGTGACAGGAAGAAACATCTGGAAACTTACTCGACTTTCGAATGGAAAAATTCTAATTAAATGTAGGTTAGATAAAAGCGTAGGCAGAAAGATTTTGGAAATAAAAAGGAACTTATATATAAAGATATAGTTACTAAACCTTACACACACACACACACACACGCACACATATATATATGTGTGTGTGTGTGTGTTGCAGAAGAATGAACTCAGGTCTCTGTGTGTGTGTGTGTTGCAGAAGAATGAACTCAGGTCTGTGTGTGTGTGTGTGTGTGTGTTGCAGAAGAATGAACTCAGGTCTGTGTGTGTGTGTGTGTGTGTGTGTGTGTTGCAGAAGAATGAACTCAGGTCTGTGTGTGTGTGTGTGTGTTGCAGAAGAATGAACTCAGGTCGGTGTGTGTGTGTGTGTGTGTGTGTGTGTGTGTTGCAGAAGAATGAACTCAGGTCTCTATGTGTGTGTGTGTGTGTGTGTTGCAGAAGAATGAACTCAGGTCTGTGTGTGTGTGTGTGTGTGTGTTGCAGAAGAATGAACTCAGGTCTGTGTGTGTGTGTGTGTGTGTGTGTGTGTGTGTGTTGCAGAAGAATGAACTCAGGTCTGTGTGTGTGTGTGTGTGTGTGTTGCAGAAGAATGAACTCAGGTCTGTGTGTGTGTGTGTGTGTGTGTGTGTGTGTGTTGCAGAAGAATGAACTCAGGTCTCTGTGTGTGTGTGTGTGTTGCAGAAGAATGAACTCAGGTCGGTGTGTGTGTGTGTGTGTGTGTGTGTGTGTGTGTTGCAGAAGAATGAACTCAGGTCTCTATGTGTGTGTGTGTGTGTTGCAGAAGAATGAACTCAGGTCTAATATATATCTATCTATTTATATATATATATATATATATATATATATATAAAGGAATGGCATCTTTTTGGTGTGTACATATTGACTTATACCTAAAAAAAGATGTCCTTGATCATTAAAATTGTGCTTACACTTTGAAATATTTGTAATAAAGAAAAGTAATTTTTACTGATTAGGTGATAAAATTCAATGATAAATAATCAATCAATTTGGGGAAATTCTTCACAGTTCATAAGTACAAAAGAAAGGGAACTCTTCAGTTCTTCTTAACATCACAATATTCAAGCATTAAACAGATTCCATGCAAGTAAGTAAAGTTGGTGACCGTAGTCGAGGGCAACCAGAAGGCTCCCTTTTCAATAGCTACTACACTGGAGTGCAGGAGAGGGCGCTACTCCTTTCTCTGGATTGCTCCACTTTATCCTTGATACGTACCTTATATTGCTGAGTGTTTAACAAGGAGGTATCAAGTACCATTTTTAAAGTCTTTGGTATGACTCGATCCTGGGATTGTACGAAATTTCAAAAAAATTCTTCTGTAACAGAACACGAATTGTAAAAACAATAATTGATTGGAGACCAAAAAAAAAATCTTGAAAACGTTTTAAACCTTTCATCAGTATAGGTTTGCATATTTTTATATATATCTTAAACGTTAACAAAAAATGATTAAAAAGAAAAAACAATTCATAAAACAAGTTTTCATTTGAATTAATAAGCGAAATCTTTCAACTACAAATAAGGACATATTCTTCATTCTTAGCTTACTCCTCTCTTACCCCTTTCTATCTCACTTACAGGAGTTACTAAAATCATTTTCGTTCGTTTATAGACCATGTGCTTCTGCTAGTATATACATGCATGTGTGTGTGTGTGTGTGTGTGTGTGTGTGTGTGTGTGTTTATGAGCGTCGGCCAAATATTTAATAGGCTGATCAAGATACTCTCATAGAATGGGACCAAATGAAAGTTTATATTCCCCTTTGGTATTAGCACACTTCTTCTATCGATCTATATATATATATATATCATCCACAATAATAACAACCCCAATAACAAAACAAGTAGAATCAATTTATATTACGGGAATCAAATGCACAAAAACTACAAAAGAGACGAACAAGTAATAATCAACATTATGCACAGACATATTAAACCAATTGAACAACAAAAACAAATAAAACTTATCTACGACACTTATATTTAAAACGTCAAAATTCATTTTTATCATTAAGGGTTTTCGGACTATTGCCTTCATCTTTATTGTTATTTCCACAACGTTTCGGCCGATATGTCCTCTGGCCTTCTTCAGGTGTTTGTCGAACTCGAAAACCTTCACGTCCTTTATTGAATTCACGGGGGTCGCCTGTTCTGATTCCGTTAGCCATAACCGGGTACAAGTGTTAAGTATTCCTGTATTGTTACTCGCCTGTAGTCAGGATTGAACCTTCAACCTCCAGATGATTGTCTCCTTAGAAGCTTAGGGAACCAACGCCTATAACCGTTACGTCGTATGTCCTGCTGGATAATTCAGAGTGAATTTTTGGGACTTATAAACTTAATGTTCTTATTTGACTAGAATTACTACCATTATGTATGATTTTTTTACCTGTGCTCATATTCAGAATTTCTTTTCATCTAGCCTTCTTAATTACGGGTTCCCATATTGTATTCAACTCTATACTTGGTCTTCTCAGCGGGTTATTGTAGCCCAACATAAGTGCTGATTCCTTAAGGCGTCTAATCCTCCAATGTTCATCTCAATCAATCATTTCAACTTTATCCCATAAGGGCAGATGGTTTCCCTTTTCCTTCCATATATGGTCCACCATACCCGACTTTTCAATCTCACCTCGTACTACTGCCTTCCGATGTTCTTCTAGCCTTACTTTTAGTGGGCGACCTGTCTCACCTTTGTATATTTTACCACAACTGCAAGGGATGGAGTAAACACAGTTCTTGGTCATGTTGAATTCCGTTGGTGGCTTGACCCAGAAGAGATACCTCCGGAGAGTTGAACCACTTGTGAATTCTGTTTGTCATCTTTACGACCTCGGCAAACCCAGTGAGTAACACTCAAAGAGTATCAGGCGAGCACAACATCTCACAGTCCAGTGTGGTTCGTTATCTTCAAAACCTTGACAAAAGTTGGCGAATTGTGCTTCATGTTACTAAAATATTGCAAAACTTTTGACTCGCCTTAGTAAGACTTCACCCCTTGAGGCAGAAAATATAATCTTGATCTACAATGCAAATTTCTCTCGGGGACATTCTATATACGATGTTATTTCTGCTGATTTTATGCAAATGCGATTCCAGGTCAGACTTAGAAATGCGTTGGTTAATATCGTTTTTGCTAAAATAAAGACAAAAAAAAAAACATCGTCACATAGCAATTAAGGCAACTAATTAATTAATTAATCGTTAGTAGAGTCTTTTGAAATGACACTTTCAGTTGCCTCACCATCTTGAGAGACGATCCAACCCATCTACCCAGATTCTGTTCGTATTGCTAAGTAGACCCTTACCCAGAAAAGAGCATTACGTTCAGTGGTTTGAGACAAAACGCCTCGGCAAATCCAACACCCATTTTAGACGAATAGAATAAACATCTTATACGTGAGGGAAGGGGGAGGGGGCAACTTTCTCCACAAATCAAGTTTTTTTTTGGGGGGGGGGCGTTTGTTGGTATTCATTAATTTCATTTTTATCTTGATTTTGTTTTTTGTTTACTTTTTTATTTGTTTTATACTTTTTTTTTTATTTTGCTTGTTTTGTTTTGTTTTTGTTTCGTTTTTTATTGATTTTGTTCAGTATTTTTGCATTTTTGTTTTGTTTTTAATTATTTATTTTGTTTTGTAATATTTTTATTTTTTGTTTTTTTACTTTTTATTTTTCTATTTTTTGTCTTTTTTTTTTTTTTTGGTTCTTTTTATTTTGGTTTGGTTTTTGTTTTTCTTTTTGTTTTTTGTCATTTTATTTTATTTCTATTTCATTTTATCTATTTATTTATTTATTAGGGGTTAGAGAGGGGTTCTGCACTGTTTTGTTAATAACTTCACATGAATTTCTGAAATAAAATATTTGCAATGTATTCCAAGCGAAAATATTTCACAATGCACCTTGCAACAAATAAAATCAAAAGCTGATTATAGTCAAATGGAGTTTATGTACTAGCATAAATAAAACAGTAATAATTTACTTAGCTTTTCGGCTTAGATGTGGCACAAGGCCTCATAAATAGGGCACCCAATGAGACTCGAAAACAGAGATGAAACAGTAAATCACTTAGGAGTGAATACAACAAACTTATTTAGAGAAAAAAAATCATGCAAAACTGTCTCAAAATTAATGTGATGATGAGTCATTACTGAAACAAGAAACTCAAAAAAAAATTGCATGTTCTGGAAGCTGATATAATAACAATTAAAAAAGAAAACATTGATTTGATATCTCTAGCTCAACGGATGCATTTACAAGACGTGTTTCAAATGACCATCATTATGCGAGTCTCAGTAATAAATCATCATCATATTAATAGGTTGCATCTATTTTGAGACACCCTGTATTGATATGATGTTGTCTTGCAAACTTGGATAAAATGTCAGAAAATGTCCAAAATATCTGACAATGTTATACACTTCATCACGAAAGCTTTGAAAAATTAGAAGGTGGAATAAGTTCCTGGAGGGAAAACCATAGCAGAGATTAAAATCCAAAAAGGTGTCTTCCAGGGAAACTCGTTCTCACTGCAAGTATTTCTTAAAACAATGATGTCACTTAGGAAATGTACAGGATGTTAATTTATCAAGTCACAGGAAAAGATTAACCAGCTTATGTTTATAAATGGGATTAAGATATTTGCCAGGAGTAAAAAAAAAAAACCCCAAGAAATCCTCATCAAATTATAAGAATATACTGCTAAAATATAAAAATGGAATTTTGGATTGAAAAATGGGCCATGCTGATAATAAAAAAGGAGAAGACCAAAAACTGAAAGTATTGAACTACAAAATCCGGAAAACATCAGATCACTTAGAGAAAAAGAAAATCTCAAGTACTTGAAAATATTGAAAGCGGACACCTTCAAACAGAGATGAAAGAAAACGTAAGAAAAGAATTCCACAGAACAAGAAATCTTCTCAAAACCAAACTCCGCACCGCAGAAATCTTATCAAAGTAATTAACAACTTGTATAGCGGAGAAAGACAATAATGTTGAAGTATAAAAATATAATCTGCTTCTTTTCTTTTCTTTTTGTTACCCAAAATGCACACATACACTCTCTCTCTCTCTCTCTCTCTCTCTCTCTCTCTCTCTCTCTCTCTCTCTCTCTCTCACACACACACACACACACACACACGCACATAGAGGTGACGGTGCGATTCTGGTTCCTCTGTGAAACCTCTCTGCCTTTCTGCTTCGTTCTCTCTGAGTCGAAATTTCACCTCGTTTATATAATTTTCCGGACACCCACGCAATCCTCGCAGTCACACCTTCCTCCTACAGGTAGCACCTGAACATGCCTCCTTCAAGCATGACACCCATGCACTTTGCACGGCATTTCCACCGGCCTCCTCTGTCTCCGCCGGGGCACCTGCGTCCTGTTTAAATTAGGAAGCAGGTTTACTTTCTGTTGTTTTTCTGCTTCCTGCGTCCGACCCTTCTAGCATGCCACCCACGCAATTTACAGTGCATTTCCGCCCGGGTATCTGCGTCCGGTTTACTTTAGGCAACATATTCATTTCCTGTTATGCCTACCACGAAATTTATGCGGTATGTCAAAAGGATCTTCAAGTCAATATTCAACAACCTAAGCAGTTCCCCTTGTAAGATACTCTGGACTATTCTTAAACGGACAAAGAAGCAACATGGACAAATGGACCAAAGAACGAATTGATGACGATGTACAAAGCCTTACACTCGAGAGATGACATAAGTAGACTAGTGTCAAGAAAAGAAGGGTTAAAAGGACTCAACAGCAGTGACGATTGTGTAGATGCGAAAATTCAAGGACTCGAGGAATACAAAAAAAATGAGCAAAGAAAGATTAGTAACAGCAGCTAGTGACAACACAAATAACGCAAGGACTAATAGAAAAACAACAAAATCTAAAAAAACAAAAATTTGAAGAAAAACAACTGCACGGATACTTCAAGTGACAAACTAAGAAGATTGCACACGAAATGATCTGGCAAAGCTGAGAAAGAATGACTTAAAGCGAGAAACTGAATCTCTAATAATTGCAACTTCAAAAAACACTAAAAAGACTTATCATACCAACGCACACATTGATAATCCTATTTACCAACCCCTCTGCTCGGGCAGGATGTGACACAAGGTCAATTTTTAAGCGAAGTTTAACAGGTTTGAATTCAGAGTTTTCCTTCTCCTAGACTAGTTGCCTCACCAAGACTGAAGAACCTAGTCTGCCCTACTATTTACCCATAGCTGGAGGGAGAATAATTGGATTCATACCTTTCCCAAGAGTATTAATGCTATGTGAAATGCAATTAGTCTCGGCCAGGATTTAAATTCGTGTCGCCGTGTCCATTTCCTAGGACGGTAACCATTACACCACGGGCACAAATTGATAATAAACAGGAAAATAGTGGAAGTCATGAGGTGAGAGAGATCATTTAATCATTTAATAATCGAATGCAGCAAACTGGCACTAAAGGAATACGAGAGTAGGTATGATTGGGTGGGAACAGTGATCCACTGGGAATTGTACAAGGGATTTAAATTTGACCATACTGACAAATGGTCTATGCACAAACAAGATTCTGTCCAAAAATGAGACGCATAGAATTCTCTGGAATTTTCGGATACAAATGGATCACCACATTCCGCTCAGAAAACCAGACCTATTGGTTATAAATGAGGAAAAAAAGGAACTTTGGGAATGAAAATAAAGAAAAGTGAAAATAGAGACAAATACTTTGCTCAGGCGCGTGATTTTGGGAAAAAAAATCAACAGAGAAGCAAGAAGGTGACGATGATACCAATTGTAATTTAGGGCCCTTGGAATGGTCCCTAAAGAGTTTGGAAAAGAGACTAGGGGAAGTGAAGATCAAAAGAAGAATCGAGACCATCCAGACAACAACATTGTTAAAATCAGCTTTAAAACTTTGAAGAAACCTGGAGACCAGTGAAGAGTTGTTGTCACTTGGATTTCTGTGAAAAAAAACACACCCAATTAAAACTGGTGTGAAAAACTCGTAATGAGTCAATATAACATTCACGAAATATTTCTACAGTAAATCACTGGCGTTGCATGTCTATAATAAATTAAATGATGTATATTTCTATAGTAAAGATCATACAACTAAGTGATGATGCATTTACAATATAATTTTCAATGGATTTCTCTCTCGAAAACAAAGCAATGTATTTCGATAACTTATAATGTGCAACATATTCTACAGAGGAGCGTTTGCAATACATTTCTTTAGAGAAGGGTTTGCAATAAACTGACAGAGATAGATAGATAGATCTGAGCAGACTAAGATAGATAGACAGATAGATCTGAGCAGACTGACATAGATAGATAGATAGATCTATACAGACTGACATAGATAGATAGATAGATCTGAGCAGACTAAGATAGATAGATAGATAGATAGATCTGAGCAGACTAAGATAGATAGATAGATAGATAGATCTGAGCAGACTAAGATAGATAGATAGATAGATAGATAGATAGATAGATCTGAGCAGACTAAGATAGATAGATAGATAGATAGATAGATAGATAGATAGATAGATAGATAGATCTGAGCAGACTAAGATAGATAGATAGATAGATAGATAGATAGATATTTTTGTAAACCCCTGAACGGATCTCAGTCTGTGAGTTTTGGTACAGTAAACACAAGCTGTATATAAGTTTTTTGTTTTTTTTTTTTTCCTTTTACTTTTTTTTCTTTTTTTATTTTGTTTGTTTCCTTTTCCGCCGCTTGAAATTGACTGTCATTGAAATGAACAAGCCGGACTCATTCCCCACACAGCAGCTTTCTGACGCCAGATGTTGACACCCTAGAAACCAAATCTAGTCTGTTTGTGGGAAGGTCGAGAAGGGCAGATTTTGCGTCGTCTGTAGACTTAATGGCAGCTAACCACATTAACATGAAAAGTACCAATCAGAATATCGAGGCCAAGTTTTTAGTTCAGTATTTTTAACCTACCCTTACATTGACCAATAATCGGGAGTTCGATTCTTAATGAGTGCAACATACTTCTGGTCTTGATCTAAACTAGGCTTATGTTTTAGGGTGCTTTTTGTGCTCTAGCGGGTTATGTTAGCAGACAGTTGTTTGTGCGTTCGATTCACAATATGTACCTTATAATGCTGGGATTGAGCCAAATCGAATGTTTGCCTACAACTATGTCGGCAAGGCATAGAATACTCTGACAGTATCTCTTGCAAAGGGGTAAGAACCCACCCCCTAAAATGGGTGCCCTAGATATGACACTAAACTGCATCTGATAGTGAGGTTCCAATTCTGGAGATCTTAGAAATGTAGGGTATTCTTTCATTGCCATTACTCCCTGGTCAACTATGACTCGGAGTGGTAGTACCTGTTAGGACTCCATGTGTGGTTAAATATATCTGTTCTAAAATTATTTATATTAGATAGAAATACTTGATAATGTATAAGTAAATTATTTGTATTAAGAATAGTTACAAAAAGCCATAATTGATTATTATAATTATTAGTTACTAGAAACCATCTAACTACATGCATACAAATTAGTATAATTAAATAGAAATAATTAAATAGAAATAATTACTAGAAAACATATAAAAGTAAAGTTGTCTCCCTTTAGTCGAGGGTGACCCAAAGGCTCCCTTTTCAATAGCTATTATACCAAGGTGTAGGAGATGGCGCTACTCCATTCCCTGGATTGCTCCACTTTACCCTTGATCCACACCTTATAATGCTGACTGTTAAGCTTGGCTGAATCAAGTACCTTTTTTGAGTCTTTGGTATAACTCGACCTGGGATTGAACCCCGGTCTCCCGGACCAGTGGCGAACACTCTACTCATTAAGCCATATAATTATTAGTATTAGATAGGAATACTTGAAACCATACAACTGGTGGTTGGTTGGTTGAATTTAATGGCATATCAACCTTTGTAGGTTACTTAATGTCAAAGCCGAAGAACAGTAGTGGTACTATTTAACCCATAGCTGGGAGGATAAGGGGGTTCATACTTTTTCCTGAGGGGCATTAGTCCGAAAGTGAACGCAATAGTGCGACCGGGATTCGAACTCGCTTACTACGATTCCGCAGTCCATCGCTTTAACCATTACACCACGAGGACACCCACCTCCTCCTGTGCAAATTATTTGAATTTGATAGGAATACGGAATATCCCATAACATTGCCAAAAAAACTCATAAGAACCAACTACACTAAAGATGTGAATACAAATGTACACAATTCCCTAACCTCTAGACTTAAATTAACTTTTGACATGTTGAAATGCCGTTAAAATAAATCATAAGTTATGATTAGTTTTTTATCATTATTCTTTGAATATTTTATGTGGTTCAGTGAGCTAGGTGAGTAGGCTATAGTTATTGAGTTCGATTCTTACTGGGTGTCTCATAGTGATTGCCTTATGCCAAACTAATCTAAGTTTAACAAATGACAACGTCTTCATCAAAACTAATTTAAATGTACACTGGGAGATATTTATTTCTTTTCAAAAATAGAAGTATATATATATATATATATATTGGAAGACATAAGAAAAACAAGTTAATTTCTCATCCGTTAAAAAAAAATATGTAAAATAAATATTGGTTTCGTCATGAGGTTAGTGTGCAAAATAAATAACATGGGTGTGATACATGTTTGTACACGCATCTGCAATAACAAATAAATGGATAATTGCGAATTACCGCACCCAAGTTATCATCAAAACAGTCTACATCCATAATACACATGACCAACGTGCAATGGGTATTATAGGAACTAGCAAATGGTATTTCCCCCCACCACTCCCAAAGAATGGCAAGGGAAACTTTTTGAAACAGCCATTCAGCTTCTTGGCGTTCATTTCTTCGGCCAGATGTCTTTACACTAATCTGACGAAATAAGGGACGAATCTCTCCAAAACTGACCGGTACCCCGCAAGTTTACAATTCTCAGACCTCCTAACAACAATATTGTTTGATAGCTGGGATTCTAGAAAGATCTTTTGCTTTGAATATATTGATTTATTTCAGGCAACTTCAAAAATGAAACTTTTGTCACTTGGGTCTCTTGGTAGTTTGGACCTTCGAGTGTTGTCCCATTTCTCGATCACCCAGTGTACATTTGGGTGACTAACGCTGGTGTTTCGGTAAGTTAGAAGGCCTACTTGATGGTATAGATAGATATGAACCGATTGAAATAGATAGATAGATAGATAGATAGATAGATATAAACCGATTGAAATAGATTTATTGAGATATCTTGATATCAACTAATAAAGTAAGATACAGATGAAGTGACAGGGGTATTCTTTGAATTGATAGATAGATAGATAGATAAGAATGAAATAGATAGATAGATAGATAGATAGATAGATATGATCTGAATGAAATAGATAAATAATTGTCATTTTCATATATGTATTTACCAACTACTCTGCATGGACAGGATGTGACACAGGGGCAGATTAGGTTTTTTAGCCTTGGTTTGGGCAACGAGCCTGGGAGAAGGAAAACTTTGAATTCTAACCTGTTAAACGAGCAGGTTGCCATACAAAGTCAATTTTAGTGGAACTTAAAAGGTTTGATATGGTTATGTAGAAGAATGTACCGATCACGACTCGTGTGGTTTGATCACGGATCTTCAGCCAGCAAACTGAGAGTTCAATTAGTAGTTCTTAACAAAAAGGAGGAAGTCACTTTTTGGTCCCGCATTGTCTGGGATTACTCCTCCCTTTTCCACTCAGGTCAAATCAAGTGCTGCACGTGGTCAATTTGATTTTTTTTTCTTAGAAATAATCTTTTATACCATAGCTGTCGGATGTTGTCGATTTTGGGTTCTATAAAAGTAAAGTTGGCGACCGTAGTCGAGGGTGGCCCAAAGGCTCCCTTTTCGATAGCTACTACACCAAGGTGTAGAGGAGGACGCTACTCCATTCCCTGGATTGCTCCACTACCCTTGATCCTTACCTTATAATGCTGAGTTTTAAGCAAGGTAGCATCAAGTACCATTTTTTGAGTCTTTGTTATGACTCGACCTGGGATTGAACCTAAGTCTCCCGGGCCATTGGCGAACACTTTAACCATTATGCCAATTAGTAATCGACAACATCCTTAGGAAAAACCAAAATGGCTTCCGAAGAAATAGATCCACAACCTCTCAAATATTGACCATCCGTAGAATCCTAGAAGACCTACAGGCAAAAAACCTACAAGCGACATTACTATTTATCGACTTTACCAAGGCCTTCGATTCCATTCATAGAGGTAAAATGGAACAAATCCTACTAGCATACGGCCTAACTAAAGAAACCGTAACAGCAATAACGATTCTCTATAGAAACACCAAAATGAAAGTACGTTCACCAGATGGAGACACAGAATACTTCGATATTGTAGCAGGAGTACTACAAGGGGACACACAAGCCCCATACCTCTTTATCATCTGTCTAGATTACGTACTTAGAACATCGATTGATAAAATCAGAGAAAACGGCTTCGAGCTGAGAAAGAAAAGAAGCAGAAGGTACCCCGCAAAAACAATTACCGACGCCGACTACGCCGATAACATAGCGATACTGGCAAATACACCCAACCAAGCCGAAACACTACTGCATAGTTTGGAACGAGCCACTGCAAGCATTGGGCTCCATGTCAATGCACACAAAACGGAATATATGTGCTATAATCAAACAGGTGACATCTCCACACTAGACGGAACCCCTTCTGAAACTAGTAGACAAATTCACCTACCAAGGAAGCAGCGTCTCATCAACCGAAAAGGACATCGACACGCGGCTAACGAAGGCATGGATAGCTATCGATAGACTATCGATCATATGGAAATCAGACCTGACTGATAAAATGAAACACAGTTTCTTCCAGGCACCGGTCGTATCGATACTGCTGTATGGATGCACTACTTGGACGCTAACTAAACGGCTGGAGAAGAAGCTAGATGGCAATTACACAAGAATGCTGCGAGCAATATTGAACAAGTCCTGGCAGCAACACTCCACAAAGCACCAATTATACGGCCACCTGCCTACCATCACGAAAACTATCCAAGTTAGACGAACCAGACATGCAAGACACTGCTGGAGAAGCAGGGACGAGCTCATAAGTGATGTACTCCTATGGACCCCCACATATGGCCAGGCAAAAGCAGGACGACCAGCTCAAACATACATTCAACAGCTATGTGATGATACGGGATGTAACCCTGAAGACCTGCCAGAGGCGATGAATGATAGGGAGACGTGGGTAGAGAGGGTCAGGGATATCCGTGCTAGCGGCACAACATGATGATGATGACTACCATAACTGGAGGGAATAAGAAGGTTCGTATCTTTCCAAAGGGGCTTTAGTCCTAAAGTGAACCTAACTATGTGACTGGAGCTCAAACACTTAATACAACAATTCAGTCCAATACGTCAGCCATTACGTCATGGAGTCTCTCTCTAATAAAGTTACTTAAAGCTATTTACAAAAGATTATTATAAACGACTAGAAACAATATAACTGTGCACAAACAAATGACTCTTATTAAATAGAAATAATTACTTAAAAGCAAATAATCATTAGTATTACATTGAAATACTTAAAACCATATAATTATTAGTATTAGATAGGAATACTTGAAACCATATAATTATTAGTATTAGATAGAAATACTTGAAACCATATAATTATTAGTATTAGATAGGGATACTTGAAACCATATAATTATTAGTATTAGATAGAAATACTTGAAACCATATAATTATTAGTATTAGATAGAAATACTTGAAACCATATAATTATTAGTATTAGATAGAAATACTTGAAACCATATAATTATTAGTATTAGATAGGGATACTTGAAACCATATAATTATTAGTATTAGATAGAAATACTTGAAACCATATAATTATTAGTATTAGATAGGAATACTTGAAACCATATAATTATTAGTATTAGATTGAAATACTTGAAACCATATAATTATTAGTATTAGATAGGGATACTTGAAACCATATAATTATTAGTATTAGATAGAAATACTTGAAACCATATAATTATTAGTATTAGATAGAAATACTTGAAACCATATAATTATTAGTATTAGATAGAAATACTTGAAACCATATAATTATTAGTATTAGATAGGGATACTTGAAACCATATAATTATTAGTATTAGATAGAAATACTTGAAACCATATAATTATTAGTATTAGATAGGAATACTTGAAACCATATAATTATTAGTATTAGATAGAAATACTTGAAACCATATAATTATTAGTATTAGATAGGGATACTTGAAACCATATAATTATTAGTATTAGATAGAAATACTTGAAACCATATAATTATTAGTATTAGATAGAAATACTTGAAACCATATAATTATTAGTATTAGATAGGGATACTTGAAACCATATAATTATTAGTATTAGATAGGAATACTTGAAACCATATAATTATTAGTATTAGATAGGAATACTTGAAACCATATAATTATTAGTATTAGATGGGAATACTTGAAACCATATAATTATTAGTATTAGATAGAAATACTTGAAACCATATAATTATTAGTATTAGATAGGGATACTTGAAACCATATAATTATTAGTATTTGATAGAAATACTTGAAACCATATAATTATTAGTATTAGATGGGAATACTTGAAACCATATAATTATTAGTATTAGATAGGAATACTTGAAACCATATAATTATTAGTATTAGATAGGAATACTTGAAACCATATAATTATTAGTATTAGATAGGAATACTTGAAACCATATAATTATTAGTATTAGATAGGAATACTTAAAACCATATAATTATTAGTATTAGATAGGAATACTTGAAACCATGTAATTATTAGTATTAGATAGGAATACTTGAAACCATATAATTATTAGTATTAGATAGGAATACTTGAAACCATATAATTATTAGTATTAGATAGGGATACTTGAAACCATATAATTATTAGTATTAGATAGGAATACTTGAAACCTTACAACTGTGTGCAAATTATCTATATTAGATAGAAATACTTGATATCATATAATTCTAGATTATTTATGATTAAGATTAGTTACTTGAAGTTATAATTATTAATTAATTATTATTAGTAACAGTAACTTGAAACCATATAAATGTGAGCAAACATTATTATTAGATAGAAATAATTACTTGAAACCGTATAATTATTTGTATTAGATAGGAATACTTGAAACCATCAAAATGTGTGCAAATTATTTGTATTAGATAGGAATACTTGACATGATATAAGCATAACTTCTAGGCATAAAATAATCCTTGACAAGTTGACATGCCGTTAAAATCAATTAATCAATTGTTATTGGCTGTGGACGGATACGTACAAATTAAAAGTGATTCAAAAGAGTAGAGGGTTTAGTTTTAGACACCAAAGAAAACAAAACGTTGGAGCTTAAGTGAGACGATGATGCCCTATACTGACCGCCCCTCACCCCCATTATTTGGGAGGGTCAACAATTCATAGAAAAATGAAGCTTTCTTCACTATTCTGGCTGAAAACCACCACATATCATCCTGTTTATGAGATTAACCCAAAAAGAACTTTTGTAGCATATCAGATTTTTGTAACAATGTCTTTGTTTTTTAAGGAGGGGTAGTTTTTTTTGTGTGTGTGAGAGGATTGTCTGTAAGATCAGTGCTGTCACCGTGTCATTGGTAATTTTCCCCTTCTCTATATCACATCCTACAAATGACAGAAGCGTTGGATATAGAGAGTTTAAGTTCCACTATTAAAGTTTAAGCTATATGTGATGTTGGTTGGCACTTTATGGCATATCAAACCCTGTGGGTAACCTTATGCCAAATCCTGTTTGTTTGCACACAGTTAAATGGTTTCAAGTATTCCTATCTAATACTAATAATCATAACTAATATTAACCATTTGTTGGCACACAGTCAAATGGTTTCAAGTATTCCTATCTAATACTAATAATCATAACTAATATTAACCATTTGTTGGCACACAGTCAAATGGTTTCAAGTATTCCTATCTAATACTAATAATCATAACTAATATTAACCATTTGTTGGCACACAGTCAAATGGTTTCAAGTATTCCTATCTAATACTAATAATCATAACTAATATTAACCATTTGTTGGCACACAGTCAAATGGTTTCAAGTATTCCTATCTAATACTAATAATCATAACTAATATTAACCATTTGTTGGCACACAGTCAAATGGTTTCAAGTATTCCTATCTAATACTAATAATCATAACTAATATTAACCATTTGTTGGCACACAGTCAAATGGTTTCAAGTATTCCTATCTAATACTAATAATCATAACTAATATTAACCATTTGTTGGCACACAGTCAAATGGTTTCAAGTATTCCTATCTAATACTAATAATCATAACTAATATTAACCATTTGTTGGCACACAGTCAAATGGTTTCAAGTATTCCTATCTAATACTAATAATCATAACTAATATTAACCATTTGTTGGCACACAGTCAAATGGTTTCAAGTATTCCTATCTAATACTAATAATCATAACTAATATTAACCATTTGTTGGCACACAGTCAAATGGTTTCAAGTATTCCTATCTAATACTAATAATCATAACTAATATTAACCATTTGTTGGCACACAGTCAAATGGTTTCAAGTATTCCTATCTAATACTAATAATCATAACTAATATTAACCATTTGTTGGCACACAGTCAAATGGTTTCAAGACCTCCGATCTTATTGTAATATAATTGCAGAGGGATTTCGTTTTAGTTAGGATGAGAACCTTTCGGCTCAGTGCATGGGTTAGTTAGGTGCGGAGAGGTTGTGTCATTCAGAGATGTCAAAATTAAAATCCCAGGTAGGAACTGAAACCAGGGGATGTGTGAGATGTCACGCACCGGAAGCGTGGTCTGAGGATTTTGAGATTTGGAAAAAGTCAGAGAGTTGAGTTCCTGCCTCCGAATAAGGTTGATTTTCGGGGCTCGCCGCATGTGGTGGGGCGCAGATGGAAGTCAGCATAGAAAGATTGTGCCTCTCTGTCGAATTACCTTTAACTCAAAGGTATTAAAAAATTTCGTACCTGAACCAATTTCGTAAAGTTTCGTGTTTATAGATTCCCTATGTCTATTTCACACATCCGTTTATTATGGGTATGTTACATTATGCCAATAAAAAAGTTGACGACTGTAGTTGAGGATGACCAGAAGGCTCCCTTTTCAATAGCTACTACACTGAGGTGTAGGGGAGGGTGCTACTCCTTTCCCTGGATTGCTCCACTTTACTCTTGATACGTACCCTATAATGCTAAGTGTTAAGCAAGGGGGTATCAACTACCATTTTTTAAGTCTTTGGTATGACTCGACCTGGGACTGAACCCCGGTCTCCCAGACCATTTGGGAACACTCTACCCACTAGGCTAATGAGCCGGTTAAATGCCAATAATTCTATTTCATAATTCAATTTGATATTAATCATTTGTTCGCACACAGTTAAATGGTTTCAAGTATTGCTATTTAACATTCGTATTTCTATTCATCAAGTTTTCCTATGTAATGGAAATAATTTGCGCACAGCTGTATCGTTTCAAATAACTAAGAAGATTTGTGGGTTATTTGTTTCGTTGGTTAGTTGTTGTGGTCGTTGTTGTAGCTGACTCCTTTGTTCTTCTTCTTACCGCATTAACTTGTTGGCTTCTTTGTCTGTGAAAGGCTGCAAAAAAATTTAAGGAAAGAAAGGAAAAGAAAGAGACAAAGGTACCTTTTAACGCCAACTTTATTTTAAAGTTTTAATGACTATTCTGTGTCGTAAGGAAAGTTTTCCTGAACCAGTAGAAATAGTCACGTTTCCCAGACAAGGCTTTGAAATATATTGATAATTCCTAGTTGGTTATGAGTTTGAAGTCTGTGGTAGGTGTTTTTAGTGGGGGGTTGCCAACAGGAGAGTAATTTTGGTGAGTTTTGAGTTTGAAGGTCTGTCCTGAGTCTTGTAGATATGTTCAGCAAAGGCTGATACAGGTTGGAGAGTCGACGTGCCGCTAAGCAGCACCGACACATTTTAAAAAAATTTTTTTTTCCAATTCCCACATTTTTAAGTCACAGAGAAATATATCTTTTTAAGATAAACTTAATGTCTTTTTCATATGACCATCACCTTTAACTGTTTACATGTAAGGCCAGAAGTGAATTTATGATAATGTTATGGTTAGTAGTAATAATAATATGGTTAGTAGGAATGGTCAAGTTCAAGTCACTCTTACGTCGAGTTTGGAAAAAAAAAAAAATTGTACTTGCATTATGACCACTCGATGAGAACGCTTGAAAACATGTCTGCATGCAAAGTGTTGGGAATTGAAAAAGGTTTATCTCCTTTGCAAAAGTGGATTCATAAAAAATGGGGAGATCACCGAAAATCATTTCCGGTTTTTTTATTTCAAAGTTGGGCCGTTACTGACCCTTTGTGGCTATAAAAAAAAGTCGCCAGTAGCATCAGCCTGTTTTTGCTTTTTGTCTTTTCGCGTTTTGGCTTTTTTTTTTTTTTTTTTTCAAGCCTCCTTTTGGCTCTCTTTACCTTCGGGCAGTTTGGTCTTAGCTGGGAGCTGTCTAGAATGTGCTTATTTGGCCAGCTTACCCGTTACCATTCAGCCGACGCAAGGAAGCAAGCAGTTGAGAATTTAGATTTGCTATCCGTAGACATTTACGACACAAAGAAATGGAATTAAAAGTCATGGAGAAACTGAAAAGGGGTATTCTCTAAGCGGAAAGAAACGAACCGTTATGTACCACCTGCTTACTCAGAAAAAGTAAGATTTTGACATTTTGAAGCTGAAGGATAATGGAAGAAATTCTACGCAAAATTTGAATTTCCACGAGGACCAGCTACAGAGAAAAGGAAATATGTTTATGCGCGGAGTGAATCTCGCTGGAAAACGCGATGGTGCGAGAGTCTCGTGACGCATACGCAACGAGCCTTCTCGAGGCGCTGTTTTTTTCCTTTTTGGTTTGTGAGGTGAAGAGGAGAAGACGCTGAGACAGAGAGGAGAGAATCGCGGTGACCCAGGAGGTATGAAGTCGTCGAACTAAAAACACATTTTTCTCCTGCTGCACTGGTTTTTACATGAGTAGTCGTTCACCTTATATTTTCTTGTTTGGCCATTCAAGTCTATAGGGTAGCGGCTTTGTAGTTCTCACGTTGATATTTATGTGCCTTTGCCGTTCTACGACGTTTGGAGTATTCAGACGTGCGAAGGTCCGACCCAAGGTTTCGAAGTCTAGAAGGAAGAACTTTAAATTACTTGCTGTATTGTTACCTCCCTTTTTTATTCAATTCACTACAAGCTATTTCGGCCGAAAATGTCGGAAAAAATTAGCCATGAGATGATAAAACCCTTAGCAGCGAAGGTGACATGGTTGCATAGCTAAGGAAGGTGAGGCACGTGGCGAAATTACAAAACATAGTGGACTTAGCTAGCCTCATACTCTTGTACCGGGAGGGCGATGCGTTGGCGCTATATTTGGAAATGAACGAACACGAACAGATAGACGTAAAGAGGATCGAGGATCGGTTGAAAGAGGCGTTCATGGAAGGTGTTTTCGGGTCTTACAACAAATTATCCAAGATACGCTGGACTGGACAGACAGTAGATGTCTATGCGAATGAAATAAGGAAGCTAACTGGTTTGTCCAGTTTTACCAGGAAGGACTAGAAACTGCCGTTAGGTTGGCATTTGTGAATGGGTTTCCAGAGGACGTGTCAGTTGCGTTACTGCAATTGTCAGGTGGCACTTTGGTCGGCTGTGATTACTGCGGCACAGATCCGGCCGAGTGTGTCTTGGCAGTTGGATAATTTTCCTTCGGCCTCAGGGGGCCTTCCCCCCAGGCTTTTACCTCCTTCGGGAGGGTTGGGTTAATCGCCCGGCGCCTGAAGCGCCCCTAATAAAGGGAATGCCGACGGAGCCGTAGGCATTTTTGGCAAATGCCGGGCGCGTGTGGGCTACGGCCCTGCGCCCGGAACCACCATAAAAAGGCCTTGTGCCACACTTGCCCGTTGGGTGGGGCGGTCAACAAATACAGCAGTTACCAAACGTTTCAGGAACGGATATGGACAAACTAAATAGAAAAGCGTGAATACTCACGACAGACCGAGGAACAGGTTTTCGGGCAGCAGTTGTAAAAGAGAAGGCGAGTGAGGAATGGTTACGCCCATCTGCGGGCAGTAGGACGCAGAGTAGTTGCAGGAGCGAGAACCGAAATTTCAGAGGAAAATGTTTTAAGTGCCAAGGTCTGCACATGATCAGGGATTGTAAGGCGGGTGTGACCTGCTATCATTGTGGAAAAGTAGGACATGTAGGGCGCTACTGCTATCATGGAAATGAAGGAAGAAGGGTTACTACTGCGCCAGTAGCTGTTCCTACTATCCAATAAACTAGGCGCTCCAGACACTTCCAATAATCGAGGTTGTGATGAACAGCAGGAAATTAAGTGCCCTGGTTGACACTGTCTGTACTACAACCTTAGTGACCCCGGAAATCGCTGAAGACTGGAACGGCAGATCAAGGATAACAATAGTTGGTGGCAGAGATGAAGACTGCAAAGGGATCAGCTTGATGAAATTAGTAGTCAGTGGAAAGAAGCTGAACATAAATGCGATTGTCATGGATAGGATGGTAGAAGGGATAGACCTGGTGATGGGGATGGATGTAATTCGTCAGTTGGGAGGAGTCCTGATCAATGGTGACGGAGTGGACTTCGGAGCAGCCAAGTGTGCCATAGCAGTTCACTCGAGTAAGAACCCTACTATTTACCCATAGCTGGAAGGAGAATAATTGGATTTATACCTTTCCCAAGGGTATTAGTGCTATGTGAAATGCAATCAGTCCAGGATTTGAACTCGTGTCGCCGTGTCCAATTCCTGCGACGATAACCATTACACCACAGGCACCTCCATTTTACCATTTATTACCATTTATATAAAAATGGCAGTTGAGGTTGTAGAGTTCTGTTGTCCCTTGTTATATTAAAAGGAAGAACAGATGAGTTGACGAAGATATTGATAGTTTTTAATATGGAATTTCTAATAACAGCTTGAGACGAAAGGACCCCTTGTGCTGTGAGTTGCAGGGGGTAAACGGTTGTAGAGTTGAGAAGGAATAAAGACGCTAAAGTCAAAGCAGGAGTTGAAATACTGTCGTCAGGACAGGAATTAAAATGCTGAAGTTAAAACAGGAGTTAAAAATATCCAATTTGTTTCGCCGAGGATCCGTTGGTTTAGAAGGAAAGATGAATGATGAAAGAATGATTTCCCAGACACCAACGGTCTATAAATTGGGTATGCTCTCCTAATGGTGCTTAGCGGACTGCTCGAAATATGCGAGAGAGAGTCAGTGAAAAAGAGTGAATGAGCTCTGTCATGTTGGCTGGTCTTTCCTGCTGGTAGGAAGCGAAGAGAAAGTATGTGCTCTGTCATGTTGGCTGGCTTGAACTGCTGCTGGCCAGTGGGGAAGCGAGAAGAGAGGACGAGAAATGGTTAGCGCGGCCTTTTCTGTTGCCCCGGGAAGGTGACACGGGCATAATGGCATCAGTCATTCTCATTGGGCGAAATATATAAATTCGAACTCCAACGGCCAAAGCAATATCCGCACAAAATAATTTGAAATTCTTTCTGCTACAGAGGAAATAGTCATAGAGGATCAGGATTTCCGAGCAGAGTTCGGTGGAAGAGCTTGGGCTGTCGAATGGCACTGGAAAGAAAGCCCACCAGAGTTGAGAAACAGAGTGTGATGTTATGAAAGAGCGTAGTTAAGGAGGATTTTGAGAGAGAGGTGGACAAATGGATAGACGAAGGCGTGCTGGTGCCATGGGAAAAAGAAGCAGAGGTGGGCGTATTGCCTTTGATGGCGATGTTGCAACCGACGAAAGGAAAAGTAAGGCCTGTTTAACTTTCACGAGGTGAACAGTCATGCCGAGTAACATACAGGCGGATAAGTTGTTGATGTATGCGAGAGACATTGAGAAAGTGGGGGCGGATAACTGGAGCATCCAAAATGGTGGACCTGAAATCGGCTTATTTACAACTTTGAGTGAGCAAAAATCTTTGGAAGTACCAGTTGGTCAGGTACAAAGGAAGAACCTATTGCCTCACAAGGTTGGGGTTCGGATTGAAATCAGCTCCAAAAATTATGTCAACGATTTTAAGGAAGATATTGGATAAGATGGAGAAAGTAGACGGCGCCGTTAGTTCGTACATAGACGATATCATTGTCAATGAAACAGAAGTGATGGTGGAAGAGATTGTGGCTCACCTAAGGGAGTTTGGATTGATAGCTAAACTTCCGGAATCCATAGATGGTGGTGCGACCTTAGAGCTGAAGCTGAAACGGGCCGAGACGGGGAAACTGCAAATGAGATTCCACAGATGAAGGAAGATCTGCATAAACAGGAGCTATTTTCCATTTTTCGGGAAATTGACTGGGCACTAGCCGATCGTTGAGTGGCTACGAATAGCCTGCAGCTACATCAAGAGGCAGTCAGAAAGAGAGAAATGGGATGACATGGTGGGTGAAATAACTACTGCTATGATGAAAGAGGTGCTGAAAAAAGTTGAACGAGAGGACCTGGTAAAAAGGGAGCTGGGATGTGCCGAGAACTGAGAAAGGAGTGGTGTGGTGTGAAATTCTTCTTTGGACTCCTACACATGAATATGCCAGTGGTGGCCGACCAGCAAGAACTTATTTACATCAGTGGTCACCGGATGAAATTTGGAAGACCTGTCAGGAATGATGAATTATAGGGACGGATAGAGAGAGAGAGAGAGAGAGAGAGAGAGAGAGTCTAGAAAATTCATGCTGTCAGCGCACCTTGATGATGATGATGATGATGAGGAGGAGGAGGATGATATACAGCAAAACAGTGAAAAATACACACACACATACACACACACATACTCATACACACATAGAAGCAAACATATATATATATATATATAATTAAATATATCTTAATTCAATAAATAGTCAGAATTGTTTAATCCTTACTAAGGGTGCAAGGCACTAGTACTGGCTTGATAGGCTAACTTGCTCACCAGAATTCTAAGATAGGTTCTCTAAAAAGAATACTGTGTAGATATTAACTGAGCATAGCTTTGTATGGTACAAGGCCAGGAGCATTGAGTTCCCAGTGGGGGTCAAAATCATTAGCATTATTTGACAGATTAGCTTGCTAACCAGCAATCTAAGGCAGACTCTCTAAACAGAATGTTTTGAAGATATTACCTTTGTGTGGTACAGAGCAAGTAGAGTTAACCCCCCAGTGAGGATCGACGTCGCTAAATTATTAAAGTGGAGGTGCACTATTTTAGTCTGTTTTTTTTTTTTTTTTTTTTTTTTTTTTTTGACAAGAAAGCACTTGATGGTTTAGAACGGCGCGAATTGAATGCGAAATTCAAAGGGAAAATATTTTCAATGAAGTTACCTCCCTTTAATAGTTATTAAATTTGATTTATACGACTGCATTTTTTTTTTCTTTTCGTGTTGTATGCAAACAGACGATTATTATAAAATAGTAATAATTATTTGAAACATGTTATCAAAATAAGATAGGAATACGCGAAACTATATCATATTTACCCAACACCTCCGCTAGGGCAGGATATGACACAAGGTCAGTTTTTAAGCGGAGTTTAACAGGTTTGAATTCAGAGTTTTCCTTCTCCTAGACTAGTTGCCTCACCAAGGCTGAAGAATCTTGTCTATCCTACTATTTTACCCATAGCTGGAGGGAGAATAATTGGATTCATACCTTTCCCAAGGATATTAGTGCTATGTGAAATGCAATCAGCCATGTCCAGGATTTGAACTCATGTCGCTGTGTCCATTTCCAACAACAGTAACCATTACACCACAGTCACCTCCAAAATACTTGAAACTATATAATTGTGTGCAGATTATTTGAATTATTTCGGAATACTTGATACCACATAACACTATGGCACGCAATGGTAGTACCAGTTAGGATCACATCTATAGGACAAATAGATTTATTGTATCCTTTACTATCATCATTATCATCATCATCATCAAGTCGTGCCACAGGCACGGATATCCCTGACCCTCTCTCGCCACTTCTCCCTATCGTTCATCGCCTCTGGCAGGTCTTCAGGTCTACATCCCATATCCTCACATAGCTGTTGGATGTATGTTTGAGCTGGTCATCCTGCTTTTGCCCAGCCATATGTGGGGGTCCATAGGAGTACATCACTTATGAGCTCGTTGCTGCTCCTCCAGCAGTGACCTGCATGTCTGGTTCGTCTAACTTGGATAGTTTTCGTGATGGGAGGCAGGTGGCCGTATAGTTGGTGTCTTGTGGGGTGTTGCTGCCAGGACTTGTTCAATATTGCTCACCGCATTCTTGTGTAATTGCCGTCTTGAAACTATTTAAGAGTGTGAAAATGAATTATTAGTATTAAATTAGACAAGAATACTTAATAGAATTGTTGACACTAAATGGCAATACTTGAAACCATTTAACTATGTGCAAACAAATGAGCTCTAGCTCATTTAAAAATAATGTTGGCTACAAGCAGTTCATTTACAAGTCATATATATATATATATATATATATATATATATATATCTTCCAAGCAGCAGTCATGTCGATACTGCTATATAGATGCACTGTATGGACGCTAACTAAATGGATGGAGAAAAAGCTTGATGGCAACTACACAACAATGCTGCGAGCAATATTGAACAAGTCCTGGAGGCAACACCCCACCAAGCAGTAGCTATACGGCCACCTACCACCCATCACGAAAACTATCCAACTTAGATGAACCAGACATGCAGGACACTGCTGGAGAAGTAGAGACGAGCTCATAAGGGATGTACTCCTATGGACCCCTTCACATGGCTGAGCTAAAAGCAGGGCAACTAGCTTGAACCTCTGTACTGCAGCTCTGTGCGGATACAGGGTGTGGCCCTGAGGACCTCCCAGAAGCAATGAATGATAGGGAGGGGTGGCGAGAGAGGGTCAGGGATATCCGTGCTGATGGCACAACAAGATGATGATGATGATGATGATATATATATATATATATATAAGGGTTTAGTATTAAATGACCCACAAAGGTTGATGTGCCATAAAATACAACCAACCAACAAATTAACCAACTTTTTCAGCCTTTGACAAGATATTATTGGATCCTTGGAGCTGACCAGATCTTTAGCAAACCAATATACAATAATTCATGTTTACTGTGCTACTTAGTGAGAATAGATGAAGTGAACACAAGGCAATTCCATTGGAGTTGAACACAATGTTGGATCTGAAGAAGAATCATCTATATAGAAGAACGTCTCAATTGTTTGAGGAGAAGGGGGAAGAATATTCCACTCAACTATGGGGAGGGTGTATGGGATGAGTGTAACATATAAATAAACAGATGAATAAGCGGAATTATAAAAGTAAAGTTGGCGACCATAGTCGAGGGTAAACCAAAGGCTCCCTTTTCGATAGCTACTACACCAAGGTGTAGGGGAGGGCGCTACTCCTTCCCTGGATTGCTCTACTTTACCCTTGATCCGTACCTTATAATGCTGAGTGTTAAGCAAGGAGGCATCAAGTACCATTTTTTGAGTCTTTGGTATGACTCGACCTGGAACTGAACCCAGGTCTCCCGGGCCATTGGCGAACACTCTAACCGCTAGGCCAATGTCCGGTACTGAAGCGGAATTATATAGATTTGAAATTTTTTTTTTTTTTTTGTTAGCACTAAAAAAAGAATAGACTCTCAAAAAGAAAACATGATATGAATATCAGGACATTCATGTATTTTCTTTCCATAAAGACTAAAATTCTTGTTTCTATGCAACAATAACCCAGCAAAAACAGCACATCATAGTGAGATTTTTATTAGAGCAGTACTCCTAAAATACTCTAACTTAGAGAATAAAACAATTTCCTGTCCAATTATAAACCGGGTGATAATTTTGTGGAGTCTTTATTTGCAGTGAATATAATTTGGATAATCATCCAAATTCTTAATATAATGGAAACCATTATGAAACGCTAATTAGAATCCTTCACTTCTTCCTGAATAGAAGCATCAATATCATCATGGATACCTGTTAACTATGAAATGCTAATTAGAATGCTTTACTCCTTCCTAAGTGGAAGCATCAGTATAATCATGGATAGCTGTTAACTATGAAATGCTAATTAGAATCCTTTCACTCCTTCCTAAATAGAAGCATCAAATGTCAACTACCAACAATGAAACAATCATTTTCATAATCCGGACAAATTATTTATTTGCCCAGTCAGTTTGGGCTGTAGAATACATCGACTGCTTCTCTGCAGAGGGGTAAGACCCCCACAATGAGTTTCCTGAATATGACACTAAACAATGTGAAGGTGAGGTTCCAGTATTGCTAGAGCTTTGGGGAATGCAGAGTACCCCTTCATTGCCATTACTCCCAGGTCCACTCTGGCCCGGAGTGGTAGCACTTATCTATGGGTCAAATAGAACTAAACTGTATACTCATGCTAAGCTGAATTGCTCGAAATAGAACTGTTTTGATATTTAAACTGCATACTTATGCAAAACTGAATTGTTTAAAATAAAACTGTTTTTGACATTGAAACTGTATTTAAGCTAAACTAAATTGTTTGAATGAGAACTGTTTGACTAACGGAATAACTTGAAATAGAAATGTATAAAATGTATAAAAATGGACTTGGCATGAAATAACCTACAAAGGTTGATATGCCATATAACCCGAACAACCAACTAGTCAAATTATTTATATTATTTACACAATGAAGACAATATTCCCCATTTTGGTTGTTATATTCAGAAGATTTCAGGGTCTATAACCGATGGCTTTCTTGAAGTGTCTTTTTTGTTCAAAGTTAGCAATATTCTGGTGCCATCTGTTCATTAAAAACAAGTCTCTGGAATCAGAAAACTAGTTCATATACCTCTGTGGCAATATTTTCATCTACTGAAAACGATGTCAATATACACATAGGTTAGGCAGGAACGGCTATTGAGATGTTAATAACTACAAGGAAATCTGTTAATGCGTACGTAGCAAGCCGATTGTCAAGAACAAACGGTTCCAGCGGAATGGTATTAAAGGGAGGCTATTTTAGTTATTTGATTTTTTGAGTTACCTCCCTTTAACTAGTTAAATTATATAATAATAACTGAATATGATCGAAAAATGAAAATTCATTTATAAATAAGATTTTAATCAATTTTCATGAAATTTATTTAATTAAAAAGAAGTTTTGAAGAAAATTACGAAATTGCTTTATTAAATTTTATTAATGAGTTGATTTTTAGAGAGTTTTTGAATGAAAGTGAAAATGTTTTAATTATCTTTTTTGTCCAAATAAAAAATAGATAGGAAACTTCACACATAAGATCCTCTCCCTCCAACAGACATTTCATGGTAGAGTATAACCAATGATATAGTTAAACATTGTATATAAGATCGTCCACATCTAATGTAAATTTCGTATTACAAGATTCTTTAACTTCTCATTTTAGATTCTCCCAAGTCTGATTGATATTTTCTATTACAGAATTACCAACTAGATATTTTAAATTTGCATATACAAGGTGCATATGATAAGTTTCCAGACTTTTTTCGTATGGGCATTTAAAATTGTCGTAGACTCATGAAGATTCAGCATGTTATTGCTATACATCTTATGAGATGACTGACCAATTCTTATGATTTCAGTTTAAATGAACAGCTACAGCAGCAATTGGAATACACCCTACTAAAGCCTGATTGTCACAACTGGTGAATTTCAAAAATGCAATCTGGACGTGAGAACACTTTAGAAGAACGATATGCAATAAAATTGTTTTAAACTTGGAAAAAAGGCCACAGAAACGTATGGAATGCTTCAGACTGCTTTTGGAGCATCTTGCATGAATCGAGCATCAGTTTTCGAGTAGCATAAGAGATTCAAGGAAGCCAGGGAGTCTGTGAGGGATGAGGAGAGGTGTAGGAGGAGTAAGGAAGTCAATACACCAGAGTTGATTGGCCAAAGGGTTAGGCTTAGGGTTACTATGTTGAGGTTTTAAAAGAGTTCAGGAGGAGATTCCGTTGGAAGAGGCCAGCACTCTTGAAATCGGGTCAGTGGCATTTCCACCAGGACAATGCACCAGTCCACAACTCCATCCTTGTCACAGACTATTTGACCAAGATGGGTATCAAGACAGTTCCTCAGCCTCCATATAGTCCAGACCTTGCTCCCTGTGACTTTTGGTTATTCCCTAAGCTCAGAGGCTGTCATTATGAGACAATTGAGGAGAAGAAAGAGGCTGTGACAAAGGTCATTGACATGCTCACACAAGAGGACTTCCATGGGGCCTTGTAGAAGTTGTTGGAACGGTACAACAAGTGCAGCCGGAGGAGATTACTTCAAAGGGGACTTGAGTTTCATGTGTGTACTATCAATAAAAGTGCCCATATGAAAAAGTCTGGAAACTTATCGTATGCACCTCATATTTTCCCTTTATTTGACATTTCATAAAACCATTTTGCCAATGAGGTACTTTAACTTCTCATCTTAAATCTTCTCTAACTAACATTTCATATTAGGGTATTGTTAACTAGATATTTACAATTTCATATAAGACTTCCCCACTAAATTATATTTCATATATTAAAATCAACTCCTCACTTGAATTTTGCACATAAGACCCTCCATGTCTTATGGACTTTTCAAATAACATCATTGACAACTATATTCTTTAACTTCTCATCTTTAACCATTCTTACCCTAACTGATATTTATATTACAGAATTGCCAACTAGATAATTTATGTTCAAATATAAGACCATCGTTATCCTGAGTTTTGATATTAAAAAAAATTCCAACTACTTACTTCAACTTTGTATATAAGACCCATCTTCCCTACCCTTACTAATATTTCATATAATATTACTAAAAAGGTACTTCAAGTTTACATTTAGGACCCTTCCCTTTAATTGACTTTTCATATCAGTATGTTACCATCTAGTTTCTTCAATTTCTCATTTTAGACCTTCACTAATCTTACTAATATTTCATATAATTGTAGTTGAACTAGTCCAAGCAAAAGCAGTAGTACAGTCCTCAGACAATTGGGTAGCCTCAATTGACTAAAAATAACAACACACACGACTAGCAGCCCTTCCTCAGTATACCTCTGGTCAATTCGTTCATTCTGTCAGTCAGTCAGTCATTCAAAAAAGCAGTCCGCAAAGAACAACAACAACCATGCTCCTGCTTCTGGCATACTCTTTTATGCAAGTTCCGGCATATAGAAATTGATATGCGACATAGATTTCTTCTTGTGAGAGACAAGATCGGCACACTATAACTTCTTCCTCCAGAAGTGAACATATTTTTCACAGCTTGACAAGCAAGGCATAGTCTTACACGCTTTGATCCGGGAGGTAAGTTTCTTCTCTCGCAACAATAATATTACTAAAAAGGTACTTCAAGTTTACATTTAGGACCCTTCCTTTTAATTGACTTTTCATATCAGCATGTCACTATCTAGTTTCTTTAATTTCTCATTTTAGACCTTCACTACCCTTACTCATATTTTATATAATATTACTAAATAGGTACATCTACTTTACATATAATAAGCCATTTAATAGACATTTCATATGGTAATTTGCAAACCGGTACATTGGCCTAGTGGGTAGTGTGTTCGCCAGTGGTCTGAGAGACCTGGGTTCAATCCCAAGTCGCGTCATACCAGAGACTTTAAAAGTGGTACTTGATAGCTCTTTACTTAACACTCAACAATATAAGGTATGTATCAAGGGTAAAGTGGAGTAATTCAGGGAAAGGAGTAGAAACTTGTCATTTTAGAACCTCGGTGTAGTAGCTATTGAAAAAGAGCCTTCTGGTTGCCCTCGACTACGGTCGCCAACAACTTTCGTATAGTAATATTGGTAACTAGATACTCCACGTATTTCATGTAAGACCCTTCCCATTGAATGTACATTTCATAATACAGTATTTACAACGATTTTATACAACATCTCATTTTAGATCTTTCCTACCCAGACATTTTATATTATAATATTTTCCTTAAGACGTTTTACATTTCTTTTTTTGCTATTGACAAATAGTCACTTCAAATTCACATATAAGACTGACTCGCTTCTGTTGCCATTTCATATCACCATATTGAGAACTTCTCATTTTAAACCCTCCATACCCTAACAGATATTTTATAATAGAACATTTTGCCCTAAGCCTTTGATTTACATTTCATTGTACCATATTGAATAATAGTTTCTTGAATTTCACACATAAGACCCACCAGCTTTAATTGCTCTTTCAAACTACCATATCTGATATTTTATCTTATAGTGTTGCCAAATTGGCCTAATGGTTAGAGTGTTTGCCTGGAGGACCTGGGTTCAATCCCAGGTTGCGTTATACCAAAATTCAAAAAAATAGTACTTGATGCAACCTTGCTTAACACTATTACATTATAAGGTAAGGATCAAAATAAATTGGAGCAATCCAGGGAAAGAAGTAGCAGCCTCCTCTACACCTTGGTGTTGTAGCTATCAAAAAGGGAGCCTTCAGGTCACTCTCCTCTATAGTTGTAAACTTTACTTTTTACTTTATTGCCAACTAAGTACTTCATATTCCTATATTAAATTCTGCCCATTTCACTGACATTTAATATTACAGTATGAGAACCTTAGGAGTTTAACTTGTCATTTTAGACTCTCCCAACCCCAATTAATATATTACACCATTGTCATCAGTGTATTTTACCTTAAGATATAAAACTATCCGATTCTAATTGACACTTCATACAACAGTATAGTAAACAAATTATGTCATCTTCACAAATAAGACCCATTAACTTTAACTGACATTTCATGTTACCATATTAAAAACTATGTACTTTAATTTCTAATTTCATATCTGTATTGCCAACTAGGTGCTTCAGCGTCTCATTTTTAGACATTCCCTTACTGATATTTCAGTATTGCCAACTAGGTGCTTCAACGTCTCATTTTTAGACATTCCCTTACTGATATTTCAGTATTGCTAACTAGGTGCTTCAGCGTCTCATTTTTAGACATTCCCTTACTGATAATTCAGTATTGCCAACTAGGTGCTTCAACGTCTCATTTTTAGACATTCCCTTACTGATATTACTATATTGCCAACTAGGTGCTTCAATGTCTCATTTTTAGACATTCTCTTACTGATATTACTGTATTTCCAATTAGGTGCTTCAGCGTCTCATTTTTAGACATTCTCTTTCTAATATTACAGTATTGCCAACTAGGTGCTTCAGCGTCTCATTTTTAGACATTCCCATACTGATATTACTGTATTGCCAACTAGGTGCTTCAAGATTTCATTTTTGGACATTCCCTTACTGATATTAGAGTATTGCCAACTAAGCTCAATAGCGTCTCATTTTTAGACATTCCCTTACTGACATTACAGTATTGCCAACTAGGTGCTTCAATGTCTCATTTTAGACATTCCGAAACTGATATTACAGTATTGCCAATGAGTTTTTTCAACTTTTCATTTGAAACTGATATTTCATATTATCAAATTGCAAACAAGGTACTTTGACTTCCCGTTTCATAGGTTTTGTGCCACATCTAAACGAAAAGCTTCATAATTACCACTTCAACTTCTCATTTTCGACTTTTCTAAATGATATCTCATATTGGTGCATTGCTTAACACTCAGCAACATAAGGTACATATTGAGGGTAAAATAGAGTAATCAAGGGAAAGGAGTAGCAACCTTCCCTACACCTCAGTGTAGAATCTATTGAAAAGTCGCCCTCGACTATGGTCGCCCTTAACTGCGGTCGCCCTTGACTGCGGTCGCCAACTTTTCTTACTTATTACCCACTATATACTTCATTTTCACATATAAGGCCCATCCACTTTGTCAATTCATAATACTGAATTGCCGACTAAACACTTCAACTTCTCATTTTAGACCATCTCTAAACCTAACAAATATTTTATATTACAGTATTGCCTTCATCAATGGCCCGGGAAAACTGGTTTCAATCCCAGGTTGTGTCATACCAAAGACTTTAAAAATGGTACTTAATGCCTCCTTGCTAAACACTCAGCAATATAAGGTACATATCAAGGGTAAAATAGAGTAATCAAGGGAAAGGAGTGGCACCCTTTCCTACACCTCGGTGTAGAATCTATTGAAAAGGGAGCCTTCTGGTTGCCCTCGACTACAGTCGCTAACTTTACTATGGCCTAGTAGCTACTTCAACATCTCATTTAAGGCCGCCCCTACCCAAATTGTAATGCCATCAAGGTACATCAAATTCACATATAGAACATCCATCTACAACTGATATTTCATATTTCAGTACTTTATTTCGGTACTTTATCTTGGTACTTTGTCTTGGTACTTTGTCATCACATATAAGACCATCCAGTAGGAAATGGACATGGTGACACGAGTTCAAATCCTGGCCGAGACTGATTGCATTTCACATAGCACTAATACCCTGGGGAAAGGTATGAATCCAATTATTCTCCCTCCAGATATGGGTAAATAGTAGAGCAGACTAGGTTCTTCAGCCTTGGTTAGGCAACTAGTATAGGAGAAGGAAAACTCTGAATTCAAACCTGTTAAACTTCACTTAAAAATTGACCTTGTGTCATATCCTGCCCAAGTGGAGGGGTTGGACAGTGGAGGTGCCCATGGTGTAATGGTTATCATCGTAGGAAATGGACACGGCGACACAAGTTCAAATCCTGGACGAGACTGATTGCATTTCACATAGCACTAATACCCTTGGGAAAGGTATGAATCCAATTATTCTCCCTCCAGCTATGGGTAAATAGTAGGGCAGACTAGGTTCTTCAGCCTTGGTTAGGCAACTAGTATAGGAGAAGGAAAACTCAGAATCCAAACCTGTTAAACTCCACTTAAAAAATTGACCTTGTGTCATATCCTACTCGAGCGGAGGGGTTGGGTAAATATGATAAGACCTTCCAGTTGAAGTTACATCAAATTCAACATGGTGCTGCAAGCAGGAATCAAACCTGCACAGGCAATGCCCATTGGATTTTGATTCCAAGTAATATTCCACTTGTACATCCCAAACTCCTAACATCTTCCAAAAACGACGCACATGCAGCAATTAGATGACCCACAGAGGGCACATATATATCAACATGCCTTCAGTCATCAAAAATTACTCAAGCTCTGTACTGGTTATTCCCACATAACTAGAAGGACCTTAAAGAATGGCACACCCCTTACAGAGCCCTGCAAGTATGTGGCCAAGGGAGAGGGGAAATGTAGACATTACATCAATTCAACACTTGCCACTATTGTCAAATATGTAATTTAACTTCTCCTTTGAGACCATCACTACACTAATTGATATTTTATTTTGCTGTAATGATATTGAGGTACATCAAATTAACATAAAGGGCCTCCATCTACAAATTGATATTTCATATTACCACATTGTCAACTAGATACTTCCGCATCTCATTTTAGACCATCACTGTATTAACTGTTGCATCTAAAAGTTAGCGACTGTAGTCGAGGGCAACCAGAAGGCTCCTTTTGAAATAGCTACTATACCAAGGTGTTGGGGAGGGCTCTACTCCTTTCCCTGGATTGCTCTACTTCACCCTTGATATGTATCTTATATTGCTGAGTGTTAAGCAAGGAGGCATCAAGTACCATTTTTAAAGTCTTTGGTATGACATGACCTGGGATTGAACCCTGTTTTCCCGGACCATTGATGAAGGCAATACTGTAATATAAAATATTTGTTAGGTTTAGAGATGGTCTAAAATGAGAAGTTGAAGTGTTTAGCCGGCAATTCAGTATTATGAATTGACAAAGTGGATGGGCCATATATGTGAAAATGAAGTATATAGTGGGTAATAAGTGAGTAAAGTTGGCGACCGCAGTCAAGGGCGACCGCAGTTAAGGGCGACCATAGTCGAGGGTGACCAGACGGCTCCCTTTTCAATAGTTACTACACCGAGGTGTAGGAGAGGGCACTACTCCTTTCCCTGGATTGTTCCACTTTACCCTAAATACGTACCTTATATTGCTGAGTGTTAAGCAAGGAGGTATCAAGTATCATTTTTAAAGTCTTTGGTATGACATGACCTGGGATTGAACCCAGGTCTCCTGGACCATTGGCGATCACTCTATCCACTAAGTGTCCACCTAATTTGTCATTTCATAATACCATATCAACAAATAGATATTTTAACTTCTAATTTTAGAAAAACCCTAAGTACGTAATATTTCATGTAACAGTATAGACAAATAAATACTTCATCGTTGCATATAAGACCTTCTGGCTTTTTCATTTCATGCAAACACGTTCCCAGTTATATAATTCAAATTCTCATTTAAGACCTTCCATGTCGTAACTGATAATCCATATAGTTGAAATGATAACTTATAACTTAAATTTCTTAATCTAATCCTTTCCAACTTTAACTGATATTTCATATTACAGCAGTACAATTTAGATATTTTATCTCCACATATAAGACCCTCCCACTTTGTCATTTCATACGGACATATTCCTTACTAGATACTTCAACTTCTAATATCAGACCTTCCCTACCATCACAGATATTTCATATTACATTATTGCCATTTAAATAGTAAAACTTCTAGAATAGAGCCATCATCTAAATTAACATTTCATATTACAGCAATGCAAAATAGAAAATTCACATTCGTATACAAGACCCTCACACTCTACCATTTCATTCAGAGGAACTGTCAACTAGGTAATTCAACTTTTGATTGTATCCATAAACTAAATGTCATTTTATATTACAACATTTACAATTAGATATCTAATTTTCCCATCAAAGTTCTTTATTTATGTCATTTTTTATTAATGTATTCCCAACTAGGTATTTCAACTCCTAATTTTAATCTGACAACATGATCGATTGTTGATCTTCAGCTCCTAAAACCGCATTGGAAGTTGGTAGAAAGATTATTGGATTCTCTGAACCTAACTCACCTTTTATTGATCATTCATTCCATGGTCTTGCACAGGCGGCTTGTTAAAGCTATTGGGCGATAGTTTGATGCATAAAGATTATTCTTTCCTGGTTTAGGAATTGCGATGATGGTTGCTGGTTTCCATGATTCTGGGACTTTACAATTTTTCCAGATGTCATTTAATGCAGAAAATTGGTATTCTAAGGATTTTGGAGGTAGTGAATTTAATCTGGGCCGACTGCAGTGTTGTAGGATTTTTGGATGGTTTCTTTTAGTTCTGATAATGAAAAGAGTTTGTGGTAGCTTTCAGTGTTGCCTGATTTAAAATTAAGCTTTTGTTTTTCTTTCTTGTCTTTGTATTTGTGAAATTCTGTGTTGGAGTTCGTGGAGGAGGAATTTGCTGAGAAGGTCTCAGCTAGTGTGTCGGCAATATCTTTTATATTAGTGACTTGAGTATTATTTTTAATGAGGTGTTTGAGTGGAGTAGACTGGTTTTTGCAATAAATTTTGCGGATCATTTTCCAGACTGTTTGCCAACTGATCTTTTTAGGTTGTTCAATAGTTATCCTTGCCTTTTCTCTGAGCAGTTTAAAAGAGTTTAGATTGTTTGTTAAGGGTTTTCTTTTAATTTGCAGAGGGCAGCATTTCATAGTCTGATTGCTATTTTGCACTCATTGTTAAACCAGGGTGTGTTGCATCTGTTTGTGGGTGAGGTATTTGGTATAGTTTCATTTGCTATTGCAGTTAATGTTTCGGTGAAATGTTTTATTAGAACTGTGCTATTTGGGTCTTGAACCAACCAGTCTTCTATTGTACAAGAATTTAAATTATTGCCAATCGGTCTTATTTGTTTTCCAGCAGGGAGGTCTGTTGTTGTCATGATTAGGTTGTGTGTTTTCTAGTATTATGGGGAAGTGGTCACTGCTGCAAGGATCATTGTGGATCATCCATGTGCAATCCATGTAGCTAGAAGGATCAGATAGAGTGATGTCGATAGCTGAGTAGGAGCTGGTAGATGGGTTGAGATAAGTTGGAGATTTGTTATTTAAGATACAGAGATTGTTGCTATTGATTACCTTTTAGTTGGTTTTCAGGCATCCTCATATAGTATTGTGACTGTTAAGGTCACCAAGTAATATGTGGGGTTTAGGAATTTCTTCTATTATTTTATTCAGTTTTTTTGTCGTTTATGGGATCATGAGGAGGTATATAAATGGGGCAGATATTTACTGGTTTGTGAAGTGTAGTTTTGACAGCAATCACTGTCGATGTTGATTTGACAGCAATCACTGTTGATGTTGATTTGACAGCAATCACTGTCAATGTTGATTTACTGTTGGGGTGTGTCCTTCCTAACGAGGATAGAGACACCTCCAGAAGCTCTGTGTCCGTCTTTGTATAGATGATTATATGACTGAAAGTGTTTTATGTTCAACTGGTTCATATCTTTGAGGAATGTTTCTTGAAGACATACTACTTGGGGGTTATATTTATTTAGGAGTAGTAGCAGTTCTTCATAATTGGCTTTAATTTATCTACAGTTCCATTGTAATATTTTGTTAGAGATTTTTTATTGTACTTAATCAGTTCCACAGAGTGATTTGGTGATTCATTATGAATCCTTTGCTCTGGGCTGTTTGTTGGTTTATTCTTTTGGGTTTTTGGTTTAGTTAATTGGGGGCCTCTCTCTGTTTCCATCTTTTCTAATATTCTGAATTTAGACATTCCTTCTGTATTTTCTGTTTCTTGTATTTTTGGTTTTGGTGTAGGTTTTTGTTTGTCTTTAAGTGATTTTTTTTATTTAGAGATGAATCTGTAGAAGCGAGAGGTTGTATGGAGGATCTTTTGTCTTTTGATCTAATTTTATTATGGGATTTTATTACAGGGTGTTTTTATGTGGTTGGTGTTATTGCTGTTTTCTCTTCAGTATCAGTTTTCCCCATTTGGGTCTGTGTTTGAGCAGACAATTCCTCTTTGTTTTCTGCAAGATCCACTGATGTAGTTGATGCATTTACAGCTCTGGTGGTATCAGTGAGACTTTGATTATATTGATGAAGTTTTCCCAATCACTCTGCACCAATTGGATTAAGGTTTTAACAATCGTATCATACTAGTATAGAGATTTGTAACACTGAACTGCTTGGGAATAAGTCGTGGTCTTAGAGCCTTCTACTGATTTACGGGATGCAAAGTAAGGAATATTATTCTGGTGTTTTACTGTTAATACTTCCTTCTATTGCCTCCAACTCTCACAAGATCTTGCGTACACCAGATGATCACCGCCACAATTTGCACATTTACATGGGAATTGATGGTCATTAATGTGGTGGTCAGGATTTTGTTGACCACATTTTCCGCACATTTCACACTGTTGACAATTATCCTCATGCTGGCCAAATTTTTGGCATTTTTAACATCGCAATGGTTTGGGTATGTATTGCTTGACCCTCTCCATTATATAGCCAACTTTTTTGAGTACTTTTGGGGTGCTAAAATTCATTATATATGTATTTGTCTCTATTGTTTTCCCTTCTTTTTAATCGAAACTCTTTTTACTTCAGTCACACATTGCTTTTTTATCTCTCTTTTTATTTCTTCGATGATGCATAAGGAGAGTTCTTTACTCCTCACAAACCCCTTACTTACGTTCAGGGATTTGTGAGGGTAAGTTCTGACACTAATACTGTGAAACTTTGTCATTTTCTATAGAAAATCAGCATGTTTCCTCTTTTCTAGCTCGACAAGCAGAGTTTGATTTTTTAAATTTTTACGGTAATTGGCATTAAGTTTGTTGATATTACTTTTTCAATTATGAAAGGTGATAAATTAGCCATCAGAGCCCTGTTAGATTCAATGATTATGAATCTAGGAAAAGGCGCTTCTGTTTCATTATCTGAAGAGTCCGATTCATTTAAATTACATTTGAATTTTTTGTTTGAGAAAGAAGCCATATCTGTTATATATTTTTCACTGGTCTTATGCTCCACCACTCACTACAGAGTCCAACTTGAGAAGGGAATGAACCAAGAGGGAAACCCATTCGCCTTGGCTGAGATGGGGATACAATACCAGTATACTCATATTAAGAGCAAGATTTTGAACCTCTGCCAAATTCTGGTTTTTATAACTCAATCTAACAGGGTAAAAAGTCCTTTCCTCTTAACAAAATTGACCCTCAGCCCCCGCTTTCTAGCACCTTTAAGTTAAAGGGTTGGGCATTGTTCCGCAAGAGCAGATTGGATAATACGTTCAGGAGAAAATAAACATGTGTGTTAGAGCATGACGGGACCAGCTGATGGATCAGATCGGGCCTATCTGACCACCTGTCAGACTAAGTAAGGGCCAAAGTGGTGTGTTGCAAGTTATTAACCACTCTGTCGCCAGATCAATGACTGCTCAACCACCAGGATTCTGTCCTAGTACCTTATGGGTTGCCACCTATGGCCAACAGGTAGCATCATCTGCAGAGGTGAAGTCGGCGTATTCTACAGCCCCAGCCGACAGGGCAATAGACCTTCCTTATTCTAGCTGATATTTCTCATTACCATATTTCTAACTTCCGATTTTAGACCCTTCCTAATCTACCTGAAATTTCATATTACAGAACTGCCAACAATATACTTCAAGTTTACAAATAAAACCCTTTTCTTCTTATTGACATTTCCTATAACAATTTTGCCAACTATATATTTCAACTATCTACCCTAACTGATATTTTATATTACTATATTGCCAATGATGTACTTGTAAAATTATATAAGAAATGAAAAAAAAAAAAAATAAGTAAATGAAATAAATAAATTCAATAAGTGTAGAAGTTTCCAGAAACCTCTGGCAGGAAGCAAAATCCATGCAAGCCTGAAAGACAGACTTACTGGCACCAAAGAGAAACCCATTCTCACTTCAGCCTTGACTGTAGGACTGAAAGATGCTCTTTCATTCAGTTGCTAGCAGGTAGCACATATATTCACCCGTTCTTGGACTGGTGGGTAGGTTGCATTGCCTCTAGCAGCAGTATCTATCAAAGACACCTACTAAATGTTATGGTACCTATCTTACAGACTATAATGAACTCTTCCTATCACTATGAATACCGGGAGAATATTCATCTCGGTGTTGAGTTCTCTCCACCCTAACACTTTGGCAGTCAGACTGAAGTTCAACACTCTTTTACCTATGCTGTATTTAGACTTTCATTCAATATTCTTGTTTCAAGTAATCCCGAGTTCATGTCTTTCTTCCGGACCTTTTACTGGTGCACAACACTAAACATATCAGAAACTTTAACTTTATAGACCCACCAAAGATGATTCTTCACATACCTTAACATCTGGCCAGAGAGATGCAACCACTTCCATCAGTTTTAGGAAGAATATCCTTGCACATAGAATGGTCATCAAACCAATTAATAAAACTTTGAGTTAAAAGGTATCTTTGTCTCTTTCTTTACTTCCTCCTGTAATTCTTTTGCAGCCTTCCACCAACAAAGAAAACACCAACAAGTTAAATAGGGTAGGAAGAAGAACAATGGAGTCAGATATGCTAAACCCAAAACCGCCAACTGACAACTACCAACTACAGCAACCCAACAAAAGAAAATAAACAAACCAAACAAAACCTTCTTGTTCCCCTTCTGCCTTTTATTGTATCATGGTAAGGAAACGATACACAGTGAAACAGAGTTAATCATTTATTAACTAAAGTGGTACAGTCCGACTAGTATTATAAGTCTCTCGGTGTAAGTGTTACGTCCGAAGTTGGTTTTCTACTGACTGACATCTTTCAGAGCTATCTCTCTGCTTCTATTTCTGCTTCTGCTTCTGTCTCCCCAGCTTAAGAGACACACCGTCTTTTATACTTTCGCAATACTGGAAGTAACGTGGTACGAGCCACTATACAACACCTTTCCATTGTGGAGTTTGAAGGTTTTTATGAAGGTCAGTGGCTAAGGGCAAGGCTGTGTTGCCGTAAGATATCTGACTCCATATTTTGGTTATATTATTTTACCCCACGTTGACTGGCCGGTGCAATGCCTTGCCCAAAGAAGGTCCAAAAGAAATATGCAAAAGGGAAAGATAGGAACAGATAGGAGACGAAAACATTTCTTTCATACTTTCCTTTATTTACTTGGTGAATGGACTAACCAACGCTACGTCCCAAAACATAGCGTGGTGTCCAAAACACCCGACAGTAAAATCGGTGTTGTCGGTTCGACGTCACTACCCGAAAAAAGAGGTCGGTTCACAGAAAACCTGAGTATTTATCTCTCTTCACCGGCTACAAATTTGCTACTCCAAAATTCTTCTAATTTTGGCGCGACCGCTTCTCATTGGCTACTTTACATTTTATTATTTTTCTTTTTTCTGATTTTAACCGGATGGATGCGTGGAGCCTTATGCGTGGCGACGCGTTTATACATTTTGTATCTGGCAGCCGACGAGTCAGTATCTGGTTGGGAGTTTTTTCTGTTAATTCCTAAATCCCCACACCATACAAGACCCTCCCACTAACCTTACTAATATTTCATATTACAGTATTTGCCAGCTAAATACTTTGACTTCACACATAAGACCCTCCAGTTTTAATTATCATGTCATACTTCTACTAAAATAAATAGTTGATGAATTACTACGAAAATGTTGAAGTACATATACCAAAATGTACATATACCAAAAAGTACATATATGAAAAAGTACATATACCAAAAAGTACATATAAGAAAAAGTACATATACCAAAAAGTACATATAAGAAAAGTACATATACCAAAAAGTACATATATGAAAAAGTACATATACCAAAAAGTACATATACCAAAAAGTGCATACACCAAAAAGTTAGACTATTTGGTTTAATGGCATATCAACCCTGGATGATTATTTAATGACAAATCCCATTTATACATATATATGATTTTAAGTGAATATTTGGTAAGTAACATTATTTTTAAATAAACCAGAGCCCATTTGTTTGCACATAGCTCAAGTATTGCTATTTATTATTTGCACACAGTTAAATAGTTTCAAGCATTGCTTTGTATTACTAACTATTCAATTTAATATCAATCATTTGTTTGCACACAGTTAAATGGTTTCAAGTATAGTGAATGATTGCAAAGTTCTATTTGATCCATAGATGGGAACCAAACAGATACAACCAATACAGGTCAGAGTGGACCTGGGAGTAATAGGATTTTTACAATTTTTAAAGATAATTCCATAGAGAATTAAATTTTGCTTACATTTTTTATAACAGTTTGTCGATTTGTTCATACAAATGCTTTATTTTTTAAGCTTAAAAAACAGTCAAATAAGATACAATAATTTTCTTCAAGGCATTCTTTTAATTTGCACTATCCGTGTAATGTTGTTGTTTCATCTTGAATATTCAAAATTCAAAAATAACAATCAGATACGAGATAACACCCACGAATTATTACGCTTTTGATCATCCATACTTTAGAAGAAAATGGGTGCTTTGTTTGCCAAGAATAAATAAAAATATTGCCGATAAAAAGACTTTTTTTGTACATATCTACGTGAAACCATATAACTTAGCCCAAACAAATATCTTTCACAGAATTAAAATAATTACTAGAAACTAAATAATTATTTGTATAAGATAGCAATACCTCCAACCATACAAAAGCGGCAAATTGTATTAGGAATACATGATATTACACGGGCGCCTCTGAAGGTCAAGGGCAATGGGCAATGCTGTGTTGCCGTTTCATATCTGACTCCATTATTAGGTTATTTTATTTTACCCCACGTTGGCTAGTCGGTGTAATGCTTTGCCCAAGAAAGTCCCAAAAAGAATTATACAAAAGAAGACAGTAACAGATAGGAGACAAAGACGTTTCTTTTATACTTTCCTTTATTTCCTGAGTTCAACAACCATTCCATGTGTGAGAGAGTTTTCCTTGAATACAATTGAAATGGTTAAATCCCCCAGTTAAGGTGTCTAAAAATACATTAGTCATTTCTTGCATATGCTTGTCCTCGTTGTTTATTTAAGGCTTCTATAAGGGTTAGTTTCTTTTGGAAGTTTGTCAAAATCCAGTTGTTTTAGTTTGTAGTTCCATTTCGTAGTATTTTATATTCCGGCATACTGTTAACAGAGAGAGAGAGAGAGAGGCAACTGGGTGAAAGGGACTAACCAACACCAAGTCCAAAGACATATGCGTGGCGCCCAGACACCCGTCAGCAATGATGTTGGCAATTCACTGGTCACGGCTTGAAAGAGAAAGAAAGCCTGTTCCCCTTTGTCAAGAGATTGCCTTTTTTCTTTATGCGTGCGTTGTCCCTTTTTCTTGTTAGTGACCTCTGGGAGTTTCTGCAAATTTAATAGTTTTCTTTTTTCTTTTCTTTTTTTTTAAATTTAATTTAAATTTTTATTTATTTATTTATTCGTTCCCTACAATGTAATGGTTGGCAAGCTAAACTAGCAAACCTCCACAAGTGAGTTCGAGTCTCTTTGGATGCCCAATTCATACGGCCTTGTGCCACATCTAAGCAAATTGCTTTGTAAATTACTTATTATTAATTAACCGTGAGAAAAAATCACGTACTTAACATCTATACAAAAATGTAAATATAAATGTACAATGTATGCGA
>CAUZXS010004388.1:5000-73671 GCA_963585895.1 Sepioteuthis lessoniana | reverse complement strand
GTTAAAAAGAACTAACGGCATACTTATGCAAAACCGAATTGTTTGACTAAACTAACTAGCTTGAAAGAGAAATGTTTATGACAATTAAACCGTACTTACATTTAAACTGCGTGCTTATGCTAAACTGAATTATTTCAAATAGAACTGTTTTTTGACTTTGCAACTGTACTTACACTAAACTGAATTGTTTAATATAGAACATTTTTGACATTTAACTGTGTGTAAACAAAATCAGCTTCATTAGAACATTATATATATATATATAAAAATTAACTTCAATCGCGAGTTGGAAATCTCCTACTAAAGTTTCACCTTAAGGGATCATCAGGAAGTCTAGACTTCCTGATGATCCCTTAAGGTAAAACTTTAGAAGATTTCCGACTTGCAATTTAAGTTAATTTATAATTGGCTCCACTCGTGTTGAGCACTCTTGTAATTGTAGCATTGCAGTGTTGACGGAGGGTTTTAGTTTTCTTTTGACCAACTGACTGCATATCTCTTGATTTTTTCAACTGTTTGACGGGTTGGCCTTTTCTTTTTTTTTTGTCCTATGATATTTTCTTTTCCCCCTGGGCGGTGATTCGAGATATTTTTGTCTCTTATTCCTGGCGGGTTTTTTTTTCTTTTTTTTCTGGTAACCGTGAATGCTAGTAGATATTAGATTAGTAAATATATATATATATATATATATATATATATATATATATATATACACACACACATCATCATCCTCATGTCGTGCTGGTAGTATGGATATCCCTGACCCTCTCTCGCTACTTTTCCCTATCGTTCATCGTCTCAGGCAGGTCCTCTGGACAACATCCCGTATCCTCACATAGTTGCTGAATGTATGTTCGTGCTGGTCGTCCTGATTTTGCACGGCCATGTGTGGGGGTCCATAAAAGTACATCACTTATGAGTTCGTCCCTGCTTCTCCAGCAGTGTCCTGTATGTCTGGTTCATCTAACTTGGATAGTTTTCAGTATCACGTGACCGCTGCCTGGAAGAGACTGCGTTTCATTTTATTGGTTAGGTCTGATTTCCATATAATCGATAGCCTATTGATAGCTGTCCATGCTTTCGTAACCTTGAGTCTATGTCCTTTTCGGTTGATGCGACGCTGCTTCCTAGGTACACACATACACACAAAAAATATATAAGTGATAAGTAAATGAATAGTTTGTTAGTAACGTTATTTTTGAACGAGCCCAAGCTCATTCGTCAGCACACAGTTAAATGTTTTCAAGTATAGCTATTTAACACCAATAATTCAACTCAAAATCATTAAGTAAACATTTCCAAGTATAAAAAATGATTGAATATTTCTGTTTGACCCATAGGTGGGACCCTAACAGGTGCTACTACTCCAGGTCAAAGTGGACCTGAGAGTAATGGTAATGAAGGGGTGCTTCAGTTTCTTCAGACTCCAGCCTGGAGCCTCACTATCAGATGTAGTTTAATGCGACACCCTGGACATATTACTGTACACAATGCAGCATGATACTATATAAACGTTAACTGAAAAGTTTATAGGCTGACCAAGATACTCTCTCATGGAATGTAATCAAATGAGCTTTATTTTTCAACATTATCCCACCCAGCACTCTACACACTTGTCCTATTGTCCAGTCAGCTGGGGCTGTAGAATACACCAACAGCTTCTCTGTAGAGGGGTAAGACTCCCCCAACGAGTGTCCTACATATGACGCTAAACAATCTGATGATGAGGTTCCAGCAATGCTGGAGCTTTGGGGAATGTGGAGTACTCCTTCATTGCCATTGCTCCCAGGTCCACTCTGGCCCGGAGTGGTTGCACCTGATAAGGGTCCTATCTATGGGTTAAATAGAACTAACAGCATACTTATGCTAAGATGAATTGTTTGAGTAAACTGAATAGCTTGATAGAGAAATGTTTTTGACAATTAAACTGTACTTACATTTAAACTGCGTGCTTATGCTTAACTGAATTACTTGAAATAGAACTGTTTTTCGACATTAAAACTATTTACACTTAACTGAATTGTTACATATAACTGCTTGAATAGTTAGAAATGGAAATGTTTTTGACAATTAAACTGTGTACTTATGCTAAACTGAATTGTTTGAAATAGAACTGATTATTTACATAAAAATGGATTTGGCGTTAAATAACCTAGAAAGGCTGATATGCCATAAAACCCAACAAACCAAACCAAACACTTGTCCTATTGGTGTTGTAATGTTTAGATCTCATTGGTAAAAAAAGTCATTAGCAAATATTATGACATCATCGTTTGAACTTTTCAATACACATGCTTAGGGGGGTGTCCTCGAGGTGTAATGGTTAAAGCGATGGAATCGTAATAAGCAAGTTCATCTTCCAGTCACACTATTACGTTCACTTTCAGACAAATACTCTTATCCAGGATACTCATTAGTGGGGGGGGTCATATCTCTCAGCAGAGAAGTAGTCAGTTTATTCTACAGCCGACTGGGCAATCCTTAAATAGAAGCATAAACAGCCCATCTAATATATAGGGTTGGTGCTTGTGTCTCATGCCCCACCCTAAAGGGGGGGTCCTCGTGGTGTAATGGTTAAAGCGATGGCCTGCAGAATTGTAGTAAGCGAGTTCAAACTCCAGTCGTGCTATTATTACATTCACCTTTGGAAAGGTATAAACCCCCTTATCCTCCCAGCAATGGGTTAAATACTTACCACTACTGTTCTTCTAGGAGAATGGCTTTGGTATTAAATAACCTAAAAAAGTTGATATGCCATTAAACAAAGAAACCAAACCAAACACATGCTTTACTTTTGTAGTATATATTTCTGTGGCCTTGATTTGTTTAACAGCATATCAACTCCTTATGGGCCATTTAATGCCAAAACTTGATTCATATATAAATGAATAATTGTAATCATAACAATATTTTCAATGAAGTCAAGCTCTTCAATGTATTGCTGAGCCAGAACCCAATTTTGCACCCTTAAACAGTATTACTTTAACCCCTCCATCACAGGCGAGATGAGATGTAAGGGCTGAACAACAGCAGTGATGTGTCCTCAAAAATATTCTGGGGTAAGCAAATAACAATATTATGATCTTAGATAGATGAACCCACTCATTGCCCTCATTAAATCCATGGCTTTTTCCTATTGATGACTTCATAAAGAAATATATTTGAATGACTCATTTCTTCATATTAGCAACAAATCAAGCCACCTCTTCTCCAAGATATCTTTTGTTCTTTTCAGTGACTTCATTAAGTGACTGGACTCAGTTTATTCTATTCTTTTTTTAATATATTCTTCATGCATTTTCTTGTGTCTACCTAATATATTTTATTAGATTATAGCATGATTGTTTCTATAAGTATATCAATGATCCAGAAATGTATGTATTTACCCAACCCCTCAACCATGAGCAGGATGCAAACAGCTTCATCCAGGGTTTGAACCTGGGTCACCAATTCCATTTTTTCTGACACTAACTGTTATGCACAGTGCACCTCTCAAATGATCCAGAAATGTACATCTTATAAGAAAAGTGGGGAGTCCCCCCTCGTATTGTGGCTAAAGTGTCAGATTGTGGTCTCTAAGTAAAGGAGTTTAAATTCTAGACATGCAATTATTTTCACTTTTAGACTAATGCCCCTTGGAAAAGGTATGAATCCCCTTATCCCCTCCCCCAGCTATAGATTAAATAATATCACTGCTATTCTTCTTTGATGAGAATACGTGAAACCATCGAACTGTAAATAATTTGTATTAAGAATAGTTACTGGAAGAGACTGGGGTTCAATCCCCAGTCAAGTCATACCAAAGACTAAAAAAAAATGGTACTTGATGCTGCCTTGCTTAACACTCAGCATTATAAGGTAGGGATCATGGGTAAAGTGGAGCAATCAAGGGGAAAGAGTAGCCACGGGTTTACACCTTGGTGTAGTAGCTACTGAAAAGGGAGTCTTCGAGTTACCCTCGACTGATGTCTTTGGCATTAAATAACCCATGAAGGTTGATATGCCATCAAACAAACAAAAAAAAAAAATTTCATAAGAAAATTCAAGCCTTTCAACTGTGGGCCCTTTTTTCTAACATTTGACCCAATCTGCAAGTAGATGGACTGTAAGTGATTGATTGATTTTTATGGTATGTCAACTTGTCAAGGGTTATTTTATGCCTCGAGGTTAGAGAATCATATTCATAATATGTTGTTTCTTATGAGTATTTTTTGGCTCTCAGTTATAGGATATCAAGTATTACTAATAATTTCTACACAGTTATATGGTTTCAAGTATTCCTGTCTAATACAAATAATTTCCACACAGTTATATGGTTTCAAGTATTCCTGTCTAATACAAATAATTTCCACACAGTTATATGGTTTCAAGTATTCCTGTCTAATACAAATAATTTCCACACTGTTATATGGTTTCAAGTATTCCTGTCTAATACAAATAATTTCCACAGTTATATGGTTTCAAGTATTCCTGTCTAATACAAATAATCTCCACACTGTTATATGGTTTCAAGTATTCCTGTCTAATGATTATAATAATGTAGTTTCAAGAACTTCTTCCAATTTGATAACAATCATTTGTTTGCACATAGTTATATAGTTTTATTTAATAATAAGTTATATAGTTTTATTTAATAATAAAAAGTAAAGTTGGTGACCATAGTCGAGGGTGACCCGAAGGCTCCCTTTTCGATAGCTACTACACCAAGGTGTAAGGGACATGGCTACTCCTTCATCTTGATTGCTCCACTTTACCCTTGATCCCTACCTTATAATGCTGAGTGTTAAGCAAGGCGGCATAAAGCACCATTTTTTTAAGCTTTGGTATGACTCAACCAGGGATTGAACCCCAGTCTCTTCCAGTAACTATTCTTAATACAAATTATTTACAGTTCTATGGTCTCACGTATTCTCATCAAATATGAATAATTTTTAAACAGATCTATATGGCCCATAGATGGGACCCTTAAAGGTCAGAATGGACCTGGGAGTCTTAGCAATGAAGGTGTGATTCCACATTCCCCCAGATATCCAGAATTGGAGCCACACCATTGACAGCTTAGTGTGATACAAAGGTGCATAGTTTCTTTTTAGGGAGGAGTCTTGCCCCCTTTGCAGGGAGGATACAGTTAGCATATTCAAAGCCTCACCTACAAGGCAGTTTTATTAGAATGGAGTAGGAATGAAGGTAGTTGTAGTACTTGAATACCAGAAGTAACACAATGAATGTGGGCCTCTTGTTTTATTACTGAAATGGAAGGGAGGACATTGATTAGAGAGAAACAATTTATAGAAAAATTAGAATTTTAAGTCTAAGGCTAGTCGAATCGGAGTCATAGAAAAAAATAGTCACATTAAAAGAAGTTGGATAGTTACAAAATGAAAAAAATAAAAAATAAAGACGAAAATGAATGAAATAACATGAGCCACACAGAAAGTGACCTGTTTGTTTGGGTAGGACGACTTCTAAAAGAGATAAGCTTAAATAGTTTCAGAATTTGATTCTAAACTGTTGCTAATCTTAGCATTCCATTCACTCCTTAAATTGCCGCTTGTAAGTGGATGGCAAGGACACACACACACACACACACACAAAAGACAAATGAGGAATTAAATCATGATTGATATCAAGTATCATACTACCCCTGGCAAAAATTATGGAATTAGTTCACTTACAGGATGTTTACCTTGTTTTTATTTAGCAGTAAATGAACTAATAAGAGATAAGACACAAAACATTTTATATTTAATTGCTGAACATATTGGCTTCATATAATATTACTTAAAGTAAATTAAATTATTTATTTAAATTAATGGATTAATTTTTTCAGACCCGTGCAGAAGAAAATATTAGTGTAAGAGAGGAAAAACTCTAAATTCAACCCCCACTCACCAATATCTTACGGGCCAACATGGGAGGGCAAGGCCTGTTACAAACCCGCTACCAATATTTAATGGGTTAGGAAGGAAAGACAAACTTATTACGCCCCCCCCCATCTCTTACGGAAGACCAGAGACCCGTAGAGGGGATGGTATGTATACAAGTATATGTGAGTGCGGCCACTAGCATATTATCTACTCAACTGTATCTACACGAGTGTGTATATGCATGTGTTTGTTTGGGTTTTATGGCTTATCAACCTGTGTAGGTTATTTAATGCCAAATCCAGTTTTATACAAATAAACAGTTCTATTACAAATAATTCAGTCTAGCATAAGTACAGAATTTGTTTACACACAGTTAAATTCAAAAACAGTTCTATTTCAAACAATTCAGTTTAGCATAAAAATATACAGTTTAGTTCTATTTGACCTGTAGGTATGACCCTATCATGTGCTACCACTCCGTGCCAGAGTGGACCCGGGAGGAATGGCAATAAAGGAGTACTCCACATTCCCCAAAGCTCCTGCATTACTGGGGCCTCACCTTCAGTTTGTTTAGAGTAATATCCAGGACACTTACCCCTCAACAGAGATAAGTACAGAGTTTAATTGTCAAAAACATTTATATTTCACGCTATTCTGTTTAGTCAAACTTCTATTTCAAACAATTCAGTTTAGAATAAGTATAGATTTTGTCAAAACAGTTCTATTTCAAACAATTCAGTTTAACATAATTTCAGTTTCAATGTCATAAACAGTTCCATTTAGCATAAGTACATAGTTTAATTGTCAAAACAGTCCTACTTCAAGCAATTCACTTTAGCTATACAAAACTGAATTGCTTGAAAGTATGCAGTTTAGTTCTTTTTGACCCATAGATAGGATCCTATCAGGTGCTACCTCTTTGGGCCAAAGCGAACCTGGGAGTGATGGCAATGAAGGAGTACTCTTCATTGCCCAAAACTCTAGCATTACTGGAACCTCACCATCAGATTGTTTAGTGTCATATGTAGGACACTCGTTGGGGAGGGAGGGGTTCTTACCCCTCTGCAGAGGTGCAGTTGGCAATATATATATATATATATATATATATATATATATATATATATATGTGTGTGTGTGTGTGTGTGTGTGTGTGTGTGTGTGTGTGTGTATTTATCCAAGAAATAATGATATATGCATGTGCTTGCATGTGTTTGAATGCACATATTACCCCTGGTAAAGATTTGGGAATTATCACTCATGGATGATGTTCACTTTGGGTTTTCTTATATTGCAGTAAATAAACCATTGACAGATAAGAAGCAAAATAGATTTTATTTAATAGCTAGGCATTCTAGTTTCATACGATATCCTTTAAACAACCTAAGATTCAATTAATGGTATTATTTTTTTTTCAAGCCATGCAGAGGAAAAGATTGAGAAATAATCAAAAATTAAGGAAAAATTATGAAATTCTTAGACAAAAAATTTAGAATTAATTCTTAGTTACCCTCCCCCTCAAGCTTTTATGAAAGAATTTTTTCAGCCATGGATTTCCCTAATATTGAGCCAATATTCTTTATCAAAGTTTTCAACTTTCCCAAATGGCAGTAAAAACTTCTTTGGAGGATAGAGCCTTCTCATGGACCATTCTTTTAAAATATCCACTATAAATTTTCACTTGGATTAAGTTACTTATTAAAAAAAATTATGACATTGTCATTCAATGATTCAGATTTAAATCAAATTGAAAATTTATGATGGAAATGATTCTTTTTTAAATGTTCCATGCGAAGACTCCATCCACCAAAATAGATCTATTAACCAGGAAAATTGGAACCATTTTGATAAAGAATTTTCCTTGAATTTAGTCAAATCCATGTCTGAAGGAGAGGCAACTAAAGACTAATTCAAATTTTTTGTCAATATTGAGTTATTTCATATTTTTCTCTGTATAACTTGGAAAAAAAAAATGCCACTAATATCAATAATTTGATCTTGTTCATTCAGAGAAGATTTTATAAAGCTGGAATGTTCAGCAATTAAATAGAAAATTCTTGCATCTTATTTGTTATAAGTTTATTAACTGTTGAATAAATAAAAAAAAACAACAAAGTGAACATCCTTTAAGTGAACAAATTCCATAATCTTTGCTAAGGAAACACACACACACACACACACACACACACACACACACCTTATCAGTTTTTTTTTCTCAGTCTGCTGCAAGTCTAAGGGCTTTTACAAGGTCTGTAAATGATGATGAATAATGAGACTTGTCCTTCCATGTTGGCCAAAGAAAAATTGGTATTAGTTTGAATTCAAAGTTTTTTCTTTTCTAGACTATTTTCTTCTTCATGGCTTAGAAAAAAACTTTACCATTAATTTGAATAATTTAATCAACTTTAAAGAATATTTTATGAAGCCAAAATGTTCAGTTATTAAAGAAAATGGTTTGTGTCTTATCTATCATTAGTTTATTTACTGCTAATTAAAAAGAGTGAATTAATTCCGTAATCTTCACCAGGGGTAGTAGAAACAGATCAGTCCAAAAAGAAACTAAGATTTTGGTTTGGTTTGGTTTGGTATGGTTTTATGGCATATCAACCATTGTAGGTTATTTAATGCCAAATCCATTTTTATACATATAAACAGTTCTATTTCAAACAATCTATACCGGCTCATTGGTCTAGTGAGTAGAGTGTTCGCCGATGTTCCGGAAGACCTGGGTTTGATCCCAGGTCACGTCATACCAAAGACTTTAAAAATGGTACTCGATACCTCCTTGCTTAACACTCAGCAATATAAGGAATGTACCAAGGGTAAAGTGGAGAAATCCTGGGAAAGGAGTAGCACCCTCCCCTACACCCTGGTGTAGTAGCTATTGAAAAGGGAGGCTTCTGGTTGCCCTCGACTACGGTCGCCAACACTACTACTTAACAGTTTTTTGTTTACACACAGTTAGATTTCAAAACAGTTCTATTCCAAACAATTCAGTTTAACATAAAAGTATGCAGTTTAGTTCTATTTGACCTGCAGATAGGACCCTATCATGTGCTACAACTCCAGGCCAGAGTGGCAACAAAGGAATACTCTACATTCCCCAAAGCTCGTGCATTACTGGGACCTCACCATCCGATTGTTTAGCGTCATATCCAGAATTCTTGTTGGGGGGGAGTCCTACCCCTCTGCAGAGATGCAGTTGGAGTATTCGACAGACATCCCCCCCGCAACCAACTGGGCCAGTAAGATTTTGAATAAAATGTATAAAATTTTAGGTGAAAAATATTCCAGTATTTGTTTAGAATCAAAATCAGTTCAGAGAAGGAAAAAATTTTTTTTAAATAAAACATTATGTGCACAATAAAATATGATGTCACCTAATCTTGTGTATAATATAGAGATCTTTGAGGATCATTGAATAAGTTTCCAGACTTTTTTCGTATGGGCACTTTTATTGATAGTCCATACATGAAACTCTAGTCCCCTTCAAAGTAATCTCCTCCAGTTGCAATGCACTTGTTGTACCGTTTCAACAACTTCTGGAAGGCTCCATGGAAGTCCTCTTGTGTGAGCATATCAATGACCTTCATCACAGCCTCTTTCATCTCCTCAATTGTCTCATAAGAATAGCCTCTGAGCTTAGGGAATAAGCAAAAGTCACAGGGAGCAAGGTCAGGAGTATAGGGAGGCTGAGGAACTGTCTTGATGCCCATCTTGGTCAAATAGTCTGTGACAAGGATGAAGTTGTGGACTGGCGTATTGTCCTGCTGGAAATGCCACAGACCCGATTTGAAGATTGCTGGCTTCTTCCCTAGGAATCTCTTCCTGAACTCCCTTAAAACCTCAACATAGTAACCCTAACCCTTTGGCCAATCAACTGTGGTGTATTGACTTTCTTAGTCCTCGCACACCTCTCATCATCCCTCACAGACTCCCTGCCTTCCTTGAATCTCTTATGCCACTCAAAAACTGATGCTCGATTCCTGCAAGATGGTCCAAAAGCAGTCTGAAGCATTCCATACATTTCTGTGGCATTTAGAATTTTATTGCATATCATTCTTCTAAAGTGTCAGATTGCATTTTTGAAATTGACCAGCTGTGATAATCAGGCTTTAGTAGTGTGTATTCGAATTGCTGCTGTAGCTGTTGATTTGAACCTGAAATCATAAAAATTGGTCAGTCATCTCATAAGATGTATATCAATAACATAGTGAATTTTCAAGAGTATACGACAATTTTAAATGCCAGTACAAAAAAAGTTTGAGAACTTATTGAATGCACCACGTATTTTTGGACTTGAATCAAATCAAAAGAAGAAAGATTAGAAAAATAAAATAAAAACTTTTTTTTTTTTAAATATAGTGCAATTTCACAGCTAAGAAAAATGTGTTTACAATTGGCTTTTTCCTTTTTTTTTTTTAGAGTTTACATTAGATTTGAGTCTGTTCTCTTAAAACCAGGACAATGTCTGATAATATACACAATGCTGTGTAATAACATATGTGGGTCAGCTGAAAAGTTCATAGGCTAACCAAAATACACTCATGGAATGTGACAAAATGACGTTTATTTTTTTAACATACCCCACCCACACCCCACATTTTTCAGTGCTGCAGTGTTTGGATCCCATTGATCAAAAAAGTCAACAACAGCAGATACAGCATCATATCAACTTTTCAATTCACCCTCTTACTTTTGTTGAATACAGTTTTTTGGTTTGATTTGTTTAATGGCATATGAACTCCTTATGAGTTATTTTATGCTAAAATTTCATTTATTTCTGAAAGTTTAATTGTAATCTTAACAATATTTTTGATGTTTCATTGGATTTTTTTTTATTTGTCTATAATCATTTGCTTGCACAGTTCTATAATATCAAGTATTCCTATCTAATACAAATAATTTGTACACAGTTGTATGGTTTCAAGTATTCCTATCTAATACTAATAATTTTCAACAATTATATGCTTTCAATTAACTAACAGAATTAATCCTTAGTAAACAATTATAGCTTCAAGTAACTATTCTTAATATAGATAATTGGTACCTCGTAATATAGTTTCAAGTATTTCTATCAAATACAAATAATTTTTAAACAGGTCTATTTGACCCATAAATAAGTTAGAGTAGATAAGCGAGTAGTGAAAGTAAAGCGGTCACTCCACAGAACTGGAGCCTCACCACCAGGTATAACTTAATGCCATATCCAAGACAATATATTTCTTTGTATTCGTGAATAGGCCCCAATTTTAATCAAGTACCAAGACTTATGGTCAAGTTACTGTCAAAGCACTGGTTTCTGTTAGATCACTAAAGTTAAGCAATGATGAGTTTACTCTATGCTTAGATGGGTGACTATTTTCTATCAGGTGCCTCAATATACATGGGACCCATGTGACTGCTAATAACTCTATTAATAATATTAACATAGTCTTCTTTCTTTGTTTCAGATTTGAAAATAGTATACAATAACAACTATTAATCCTCGATCACAATGCCTTGGACAAGAGAGGAAAAATATCTTGCATCACTATTTATTTTGAGACAAAATCACTCAAAACTGTTTCAAAATAGAAGCAGCCAATTAATATGATGATTTATTAGAGACAAGAAATTCAAAAGAAGATTGCATTTCCTGGAAGCTGATATAACAACAATTAAAAAAACATTGAGTTGATGTCTCTAGTTCAAAGGATGTATTTTTACAGGACGTGTTCCAAATGACCGCCATTGCGCTTGTTTCAGTAATAAATCATTATTATATTAATGGGTTGCATCTACGAGGGGCACACGATAGGTTTCCAGACTTTTTTTGTACAGGTATTTAAAATTGTCATAGACTCTTGAAAATTCGCTATGTTATTTATATACATCTTATGAGATGACTGACCAATTTTTATGATTTCAGGTTCAAATCAACAGCTACAGCAGCAATTCGAATACACACTACTAAAGCCTGATTATCACAGCTGGTGAATTTCAAAATGCAATCTGATACTTTAGAAGAATGATATGCAACAAAATTCTGTTTTAAACTTGGAAAAAATGCCACAGAAACGTATGGAATGCTTCCGACTGCTTTTCGATCATCTTGCAAGAATCGAGCATCAGTTTTTGAGTAGCATAAGAGATTTAAGGAAGGCAGGGAGTCTGTGAGGGATGATGAGAGGTGTGGGAGGAGTAAGGAAGTCAATACACCAGAGTTGATTGATCAAAGGGTTAGGGTTAGGGTTACTATGTTAAGGTTTTAAGGGAATTCAGCAAGAGATTCCTTGGGAAGAGGCCAGCACTCTTCAAATTGGGTCAGTGGCATTTCCAGCAGGACACTGCACCAGTCCACAACTCCATCCTTGTCACAGACTATTCGACCAAGATGGGCATCAGCACAGTTCCTCACCCTCCCTATAGTCCAGACCTTGTTCCCTGTGACTTTTGCTTATTCTCTAAGCTCAGAGGCTGTCGTCGTTATGAGACAATTGAGGAGATGAAAGAGGCTGTGATGAAGGTCATTGATATGCTCACACAAGAGGACTTCCATGGGGCCTTCCAGAAGTTGTTGGAACAGTACAACAAGTGCATTGCAGCCAAAGGAGATTTCTTTGAAGGGGACTAGAGTTTCATGTGTGTGCTATTAATAAAAGTGCCCATACGAAAAAAGCCTGGAAACTTATCGTATGCACCTTGTATTTTGAGAAAAGCAATGCTTAGCAAATATAAAGCATTAATATTCATTTAAGATTTATTGTTTGGTTTTACAGCATGTCAACCCTTGTTGGGTTATTCAATGGTCAGTCAGTCCCTTTTTTGGCAAGTTTCAGTTAACTTATGATATTGATTTATAAACAATTATATCTTCAAGCAATTATTCCTAATACAAATAAATTCCAGTTATATGCTTTCAAGTATTCCAATCCTGAAAAAAAAAAAAATTTTCATCCATACTTATAGGGTCTTATTTGATTTCAATCATGCTATCAGCACAGATATTCCTGACCCTCTCTCGCCACAACTCCCTATCGTCCCTTGCTTTCGGCAGATCCTCAGGGCTACATCTCGTATCGGCACAGAGCTGCTGTATGTAGGTTTGAACTGGACGTCCTGACTTTGCTCATCCATGTGAAGGGGCTCACAAGAGTTCATCACTCACAAGCTCGTCCCTACTTCTCCAGCTTTGTCCTGTGTGTCTGGTTCATTTAATTTTGATAGTTTTCATGATGGGTGGTAGGTGGCCGTATAGGTGCTGCTTTGTGGGGTGCTGTCTCCAGGACTTGTTCAATATTGCTTGCAGCATTCTTGTCTAATTGCTGTCAAGCTTTTTCTCCATCCGTTCAGTCAGAGTCTATGTGGTGCATCTATATAGCAGTATTGACACGATCGCTGCTTGAGGTGATTTCAAATATTTCTATTAGATATGAATAGGAGGGACTCCCTGTGGTGTAGTGGTTAATGTACTGGACAGCAATATCAGAGTAAGCAAGTTCAAATTCCAGTTGTGCTATTACATTCACTTTCAGACAAATATCCTTGCCGTTGTTATCCTTGGCAGTTGGCAGGAGAAGTAGAATACACCGACTGCACCTCTGCAGAGGGGTAAAACTCCACCCAACCAGCAAGTGTCCTAGATATGACACTAAACAATCTGATAGTGAGGCTCCAATAATGCTGGAGCTTTGGGGAATGTGGAGTACCCCTTCATTGCCATCGCTCCCAGGTCCACTTTGGCCCAGAGTGGTATCAACTGAAAGGGTCCTATCTATGGCTCAAATAGAACTGTTTGATATTTAAACTGAGTGCAAACAAATGACTTATGCAAAATTAAATTGTTAGTGATACATAGCAATACTTGGAACCATTTAACTTAGTAGACTTACACTAAAATGAATTGTTAGAAATAGAACTTTTGGATCGTTTAACTGTATCTACAAAATGTGTTTACAAATCATATATTGAATGTATATGTAAAAACAGAATATGGCATTAAATAACCAACAATGGTTGATATGCCATAAAACTTAACCAAACAAATACCTTTGCAGAAGGCATGAACCCACTTATCCTTCTAGTTATGGGGTAAAATAGTGCCACTACTGTTCTTTTACAAGGATGGTTTGGTTGGTTTCTTTGTTTAATGGCATATCAATCTTTGTAGGTTATTTAATGCCAAAGCCATTCTCCTAGAAGAATAGTAGTGGTACTATTTAACCCATAGCTGGGAGGATAAGGGGGTTCATACCTTTCCCAAGGGTATTTGCCCGAAAGTGAACATAATAACGCGACTGGAGTATGAATTCACTTACTACGATTCGGCAGTCCATCGTTTTAACCATTACACTATGAGGACAACCCCTCTACAAGGATGGCTTTGGCATTAGAAAACCCAAGAAGGTTGATATGCCATTAAACAAAGTAGTGACAAGCCTGGTCAGTACTTAGGTGAGTGGCCACTAACGAACAGCAGATGCCATAAGCAGCCTGAATTCAGAGTTTTGGTATTAGATAACCCAAGAAGGTTGATGTGCCATTAAACAAAGAAATGAAACCAAATCTAATACAAATAATTTACACACAGTTATGTGGTTTCAAGTATTCATACCTAATAATTTTAATCTTCATTCAGATCGATTTGACTCATAGACGAGACAGCAACAGGAACTACCAAGTCGGAGTGGATCTGGGTGTAATGATAACAAAAGGGTTAACTTCACATTCCCTAGAATTCCAGAACGGGAACAGAACCATTTGATAAACGCAGAACACACACTCAAAAATTGATAATCAAATAAGTTATTTTATTGTATAATGTGTTATAAACACATTTTTGATTAAAAAAAAAGAAAAAAAAATCATTTTTGTGACTTTTTTGAATCATAACAATTTCATTTTTTCTGAAAAGAAACATTTCAGAATTTTCTTTTTAAAACCTTTTAAAAATTTGTTTCAGATAAAAAATTTTTTTTTTTTAAAGTCATTGTAAAGACATTAGTTTCCACTGATGTCAACACATGTGTCATAACATTCCTGTTAGGACCATCTCTTTTGAAAAATACCGTAATTTTAATCTTGCAGAAATCCTAATAGAAAAATCTATCCAAAGAGAAAATGTTTCAAGAAATTCTTTAAAAAGCATAACAAATTAATTAAATTTTGATTATAAAATTAAAAGGTATATGAAATTAATACAAAGATTTATTATCCCTAATCAGAAGGGATTAGAATATATTGACTGTATCCTCTACAGAAGGGTAAGACCTCCCTACCAAAAAAAAAAGGAGTGTTTTGGGTCTGACATTAAATAATATCTGATGCCGAAGCATCAGTTCTAGAGATCTAGGAAGTGTAGAGTATCCCTTCACTGTCATTACTCCCAGATCCACTCTGTTCTGGAGTGGTAGCATCTTTTAGAATACCATCTATGGGTCAAATACATTTGTTTAACAATTATTCATATACAAAAGGATGGTATATGAAAAAAAAATGTGAACATGAATTGATTCCCAAATCTTATTCTTCGAAAAGGTATGAACCCCCCTCATTTCCCCTTCTATGGGTCTAATAGTATCACTGCTGTTCTTCTTCAAAGATGGCTTTGGCATTAAATAACCCATGATGTTTGATATGCCATTAAAGAAATCAAAGCAGACCTAATCTGTATGCATAAAATAACCCTAGACAGGTTGACATGCAATTAATTTTTTTTCTTTCAAAGACTTATTGTATTATATAGTACTGCTCATAAGTATTTGAACTAACAGATAATTTAATTCAAATCATTTGTTTTTGAAGGTATAAAAATAAACACATTTACGCACGAAGGATCAACCTATTATATTTCATACATTTCATCATGATTTCTGATTCCAAATGTAGAATCTCCGAAAAATGTTATTTTAACTTAAAAATTTTTTCTTTTTTTTTTTTAATTGAATTAAATTGATAAATGCAATGAAACCCGGAGGCTTTTAAGGAATATCAAGAAATTTGGAAGCGGGAATCCAAATTAATTGACAACTCTTCCACCTAAGAATTTACTTATTCAACTTGCTTGATCAATTCGGAAGAAGATTTTAGAAGAATAGAATTTTTTTTTTTTTTTTTCCATTTAAAGGAGTTACTTTTATCATTGAGAATTTTCGGATTATTGTCTTCATCTTTATGGCTATATTCAGAACGTTTTTGGCTGATGTGTCCTGCGGCCTTCTTCAAGTGTTTCATGTTGAACTTGGGAGCCTACACGGAACTTTAAACCACGTCCTTTATTTACCAAGTACAAGTGTTAAAAGTATTCTTGTATTGTTCCTCGCCTGCTGTCAGGATTGAACCTGCAACCTCCTGGTGATTGTCACTTAGAAGCTTCGGGAACTAACGCCTATAACCGTTAAGCTCTGTGTCCTTTATGACAATAAATAAAGAGACAATAGTCCGAAAACCCTGGATGATAAAAATCATCTAACTTCGTCTCAGAAATTCAGACAAGATGTTACTTTTTTTTCTTTTTTATTCCAGAAATTTTGCATTCAAAACTACAAAATATGAATGGCTAATTGTGACTGCAATAAAATTTGGTTCTTCTGGTGTAAATTTGCCAGTTTTTAAATCTGAAATCCAGGCAATTAAAAAACAAATTACGTGTTTGTTCGAGTACTGTAAATTTATATTTCCTTGAAACAAAATCTGTTCTTTTAAATAGGCAGCAAACGTAACATATTCAAAGGGAACACAATTTTTTTTTTTAATTTTCTGAAAGGCTTATGCATTAAAATGTGTAAATTATTGCGTATTTTTTCAATGTATGAAAATGTCTCAAAGTTTTTTGAAAATTTAAAAAAAAAAAAAAAAAAAAAAAAAAAAAGCTACACATTTTAAATCACTTTTCATGTGCAAGTTTAAATTATTATTATTTGTTTATCTTAATTTTATATATTTTTTTGAATCGAAGCAAATAAGTTTGACAGTTTAAGAATGTCAAACTCCAAGAAAAATGGTAATATGATAGATTGATTTTAACGGTATGTCAACCTGTCAACGGTTATTTTATGCTTAAAGGTTAGGTAATTGCCTTCATTGTACGTACATAAATTACATCTTTTTTCTTTTTTGTACACTCGCCTACGGAATACTAATAATTCTTAAAAAAGATCTATTAGACCCATAAGTGGGGCCCTAACAGGTACTACCACTCCGGGTCAGAGTGGACTTGGGGGGGGTGATAATAAGATATAGGAAGAAGAGCTCGTCATCTTTCAAGAAGAATGCAATGTGACATATCAAAAATCTTAATACGTTTTGGGATCGTAAATGATTAATTCTTGAAAAAAAAAAAAAAAAAAAAAAATGAATACACGACAACTGAATTAATAGATTATTTTTAAATATGTTTTTGGTCGGTAGAAGACTTTTTTTTTCAGCAACAACAATTTTCGTTGAAATTTTGAATAAGTTACTGTCTAAGTGCCCGTTAAATTTCTTTTAAAGTAATAAAATAGGCCCATTATATAAAGAAAAGCGAAGAGCACAAAGGTTTTAATTTTAATTTTAGCATTTTTAATAGGAATAACTTACAACTATGATTGTACTATTTATTATATAAGTTGCCCAGCTGTCTCCATATTTTCATTTAGATTAAAAATATTTAAAACTTCAGTTTTCATACTTTTTGATTACACCACGCCTCTCTCGCGAGGCACAATGATTAGCGAGCTTGACCGCCAGACCATTAGTAGTGAGTTCGAGTCTTACTGGGTGCCCCATACTTACGGACTAGTGCTTTAACTAAGTAAATCGTTCGAAATAACTAATATAAGTTCACAACCTGAAATTGAAAGAAACCATTCTTATGCAATAGATGCTTACTTTTCAACATAATATCCTTTTTTTTTTTCAAGCTCGACAAGCAAACCCACACGAGTGAGTTCGAGTCTCATTGGGTGCCCATTTCATATGGCCTTGTGCTACATCTAAGCAAAAAGCTTAGTAAATTACCACTTGAATCAGTGGTATATATTAATCCTATAAATAAAACAGTCTACCGGCAAAATTTAGATTTACAGGATTAAGAAAAGTGTTGTCTCTCTCGTAAGTGTTCTGTTTTTGTAATAACAATTCTCGTTGATATTTTTTAAAAAAGATACAAGTAGCCGTTAAATTTAATTTCAAACTATAAATATATACATAAAAAAGACAATTATATATAATGAAAGAAAAGATTTTAATTTTAATCTCGGCAGTTTTAGGAGGAACAACTTAGAACTAATATTATATTGAAACAAACAAATTCTGGTCGGAGTCTGTCACCGAGTTTCATTACGATAATATCAATAAGAATTGCTTTATATCATAAAATATTAAAAAGTCACTATTTAAAATAGAGGAAATACTTTCTTTTCTTCTTTTCTGTTTGAGATTTAAAAAAAAAAAATCTTTACGAAACAGTAAACATTTCTTCTTAACAACAATCTGCTTGTTCCTCATATGCCATATGGCATCAATTGAACACGCACCAGATGCATAGCAGAAAGATGAACATTTATCTTACCTTCGGTCTGTGATTTCGCAGAATCGAAATGCTGAAGAATTTGGGGGTTTAAACGAAAAAAAAAAAAGCGATTGGTTTTACGTCTCTTGTTAACTAGTTAGTCAGTGAGTGTGTGTTTTTTTCTTTATTATTTTTTTCTTTTCTTTTTCTTTTTTTAAATGCTGTCTGTTCTCGTGATAAAGCAACGCAAGTGTGTAGGAGAGGCCGATCCGACTACTGAATAACTTGAAACGTGCTTAGTTGCATCGTAGCTGGTTGTTTTGTTATTTATTGTATTCGTCGTAAAATACAGCGCACGTGTTTTTCTTCTTTTTAGCGCAGAAAGAAAGAAAGAAAGAAAGAAATCACCTGGGAGAAACAAACATGAAACGATTCTTTTTTTTTATATTATTGTTTTGAAATTTGAATACTAGACAATTTTACAGTAGTTAGATATAAAAAATAAAAATATTTTTTACAATATCTGACTGTTTTCGTTTTTAATTAAAAAAAAAATATTTTTCTCTCTTTCCTGTTCTAGACTTTATTTATTTATTTATTTATTTATTTTTACATTTCTAATATATTTTTTCTGTTTGTTTCTCTTTCTTTGCGGCATTATTTCTGTCTTTTATCTTAATTTCTTTCTTTTTCTTTCTTTTTTGTTGTTTTTGGTTTTTATTTCTTGTTGTTATTTTTTTGTATTTTTTTACAACAGGTTCCTTCTTTTCTTTCTTTATCTACTCAAAGGTTGTTTTTTTTTTTTTGTTTTTGTTGCTTTCTTTCCTTTTTATCAGCGTACGCCTTGTATTTTCCTTCATGTATATCTTCGTTTTCTTCTTTCTTTCTTTCTTTCTTTCTTTATCTACGAACGCACTGTACCTTTTCTTTTTATCTGTCTTCTTTTCCAACACAATTCTTTCTTTCTGTCTTTTTTCCTCACCTTCTTTTTTATGTAGAAGCTGTGCTTTTTCTTTCTCTCTTTCAATGTTCTTTTTCAATACACTGTTCTTTCTTTCTTTCTTTCTCTACACGTAGACGATATTTCTCTCTTTCTCGTTTCTACCGACACTCTGATGTCTTTTTTCTTTTCTTTCTTTTTACCTACGGGACTTTCTCTTTTTTTTTTTCTACTCTTGGTTCCTTCTTTCTGTGGCGAAAAATCAATCACCCTCCTTCATAGTGCTAACTACCCTTTCTTTCTTTCTTTCTTTCTTTCTTTCTTCTTTACTTACGTTCTTCCTTCCTCATTTTCTTTCTTTCTTTTTTCCCTTTTTTACGTCTTTTTCTAAAGTGTTTTGTTGTTCTTCCTTGAAATTCTTGTTCTCTCTCTCTCTCTCTCTCTCTCAATCTCCCGCGATTTCTCTCTTCTTGAGTCTTGCTTAACAACTGGCTAAATGTTAATTATCGTTGATGAATAAGTGATTTTTTTCTCTTTAAAAAATGTCCATTTTGGTTATATTTGCTTCGGCGAGAGAGAAAAAGAATATTGTTGCCAGGTTGACAAAGCCATCTTTTCTTTTCTTTTCTTTTTTTTTTTTTTTTTTTTGCCTATTACAACATCAGAAAACAACACAGCAAAACGAAAAGCAACAAGTTATTCAATTTCTCTGTCTCTGTCTCTCTGTCTCTCTGTCTCGTTCCATAAAAAATGTGTAAAAGTCGTTTGATGGTTCACACGAGTCGATTAATTTTCCTCCATCAAAATCGTCACCAGACTTGAAACTTAATGTCACTCGTGTATATCCGGGAACCAAATAATGACGTCCCCAAAGCATTCAATTCAACAAAATATTTTTTTTTTCTTTAAAAATAGCAGTCGGTCATGAATCAAACGTGTCACTCCCAATGTTCCCCGATCAATTGTTGTCAACTCTATTTACCATTGACATATATTTTCCTCCGATTTTTATAGGTGTCCTCACTTAACATAAAGATGGGTGGACGTGGCTCAGCTGATAAACATGTCTCTTTTCTTCTTCTTCTTCTTCTTCTTCTTCTTCTTCTTCTTCTTCTTCTTAACCCATTTGGTAAAATCTTTCCGGCAATACCCCCTTCAAAACAAAACTAAGAATGTTTTTACTCGGTAACCTCAAATTTATAATCATGAAATATGCCTTGACCAGTTATTTAGGATTTCGTTTAATAACTAGACGACCCGCGAACCTGTTGGGTTCGATTCGATTCAATTGATCGATTTTAACAGTACGTCAACTCGTGTAGAGTTATTTTATGCCTAAAGGTTAGGGAATCGCATTCATTATAATTTCATTTGTACGTGTTTTCAGGTGACACTTTCTTAAGAGGTTATTTGTTTGTTTGTTTTTACGCAGTCCCATCGAATAGGCAAATTTTTTAACAGATCTATTTGACCCATAGATGGAACTCTAACAGGTGCTACCACCCAGAGTCAGAGTGGACCTGGGAGTAATAGCAATGATGAGGTACTCCACACTCCTCAGATAGCAAGAACAGAAGCCTCGCCATCGGTGTCTTAACCAAGATACCCCTTTTTGGAGGGTGGAGGGTCTTATTCCTTTACTAATGATGCAGTCGGCGTTTTCTAAACCCCTGCCTACCGGGTAATGTTGGGTTTCCATTTCTAAGAACAATATTAATGCTTCTATATTTAAGAAAGGGTAAATGATTCTAATTAACATTTGCATATCTCAATTCTATCGAGAATTCGGATGATTAAAAAATACTTCCAGCGTGGATACAGACCCCAGAAAATTATCATGAAATTGCAAATTCGACAAGAAATTACTTTGTTTTCCACTCGAAAAATTCTAAAGTATTTCTCTAACAAATACCCTGCTGCGACTTACCGCGCTTTCGTACTTTACGATTAAACAATTTTTATACACAAAATTACCTTTGAATCTGTTGGGTTCCTTTGTAACAGTCCGTGATTATATTAGTACTTCTATCAAGAAATAAATAAAAGGATTCTTTCTCTGTTAAATCTAGAATTAGGAAGACCAAAAAGTGACTTCCCGTGCGAATAACCTACAAAATTGGCATTTAGTTCCAAGTTGAAATGGAAATTGTTTTATTCAGTAAGAAAGGCGTTTTAAAAATGTTGTAGGGAACGAATAAATAGATTTTAAAAAATTAAAATTAGATTAAAAAATAAATTAATAAAAAGAATATTAAATTTGCAGAAACTCCCAGAGGTCCCTTACAGGAAAAGGGGATGACGCATGCGTAAAAAAGATAAAGGCATCCTCTTGACAAAGGGGACCAGGCATTCTTTGACTTTCAGGCGGTGACCAGCGAATTGATAACATCGTTGCTGACGTGTCTGGGCACCACGCATACGTCTTTGGACGTGGCGTTGGTTAGCCCCTTTCACCCAGTAGCAGCTCTCTCTCGGTCAGCAATATGCTGAAATATACAAGACCCACAAATGAACCATAAACTAACCCTTACCGGACTTTGACAAACTTGCAAAAGAAAACTAACCCTTATGGAAGCCCGAAATACCAAATGCGAACAAATACATACATGAAACGATTAACATATTTTTGACACCTTAACTGGGGGATTCAACCATTTCAGTGTATTCAGGAAAAACTCCTTCATCCATGGAATGGTTGTTGAACCCAGTAAATAAAGGAAAGTATAAAAGGAACGTCTTCGTCTCTTATTTGTTGCTGTCTTTTCTTTTATATAATTCTTTTGGGACTTTCTTGGGCTTGGCGTTACACCGACCAGCTAACGTGGGGGTAAAATAAAATAACCAAAATATGGAGTCAGATATTCAAACGGCAACACAGCCTTGCCCTTTACCCGTGACCTTCAGCCACAGAAAACCCCACAATGTAATGATCAAATGAATTTCTTGCTACTATGTGTTGTTCTCTCTCTCTCTCTCTCTTTCTCTCTCTCTCTCTCTCTCTCTCACACACACACACACTTAAACATAAATAATCCAAAGCGTATCGAAACACAGAAACAATAATTGCTATTTAATTGCAATTATTGTTAGGGTGCTAAGAAAGTTGTAATTTACAAAGTTTTTTGCTCAGATGTAGCGCGAGGTCGTATGAATAGAGCATCCAATGAGACTCGAATTCACTCTTGAAGGTTTGCAAGTCTTGCAAGTTTTACACTAAGAAACGATCATCAGGCAAAAAATAGCTGCCTACCTACCATAACTATTCTTATATACAAGGGATCTCGAAATACACGCAACCCATAAATATGATTTATTACAAAGACAAGCGCAATGGCAGCCATTTGGAACACGTCCTAGAAAAAATTTATCCTTTGAGCTAGAGACATTAAATCAATATTTTTTTAATTATTATTATATCAGCTTCCAGGACATGCGATCTTTTTTTCAGTTTCTTGTCTTAGTTATAAATCATTATCATGTTAATGGATTGAATCTATTTTGAGACAGTTTTGAATGATTTTGTCTCCAAATAAGTAGTGACACAAAATATTTTTCCACTCTTGCCTAAGGCATTAGGATTAATAATTGTTATAGTATACTATTTTCAAATCTGAAAGAAAAAAGAACATAACATTATTAGTAGTAATATAGGATTTACACTCCTATATTTCAAAATGGCTGTGATGCAACTTATTCCCGAAACAAAGATGGCGGACGTCGGTAAACTAATCAGTCTCGGGAACCTATTGGTCAGGAAAGTCACGTGGTTTGTGCTCACAACTACGTCTGCAACTTTGATTTTGTCCCGCGATTTTGGAGCCAACTGTATGACTAGAATTGCCTAAATATGCTCTTGTCTTTCAAGAACTCATTCTTTCCATTTCGACTCACAGAGACAACACGCTCTCTTACACTGCGACTTACAGAGACAACTCACTCTCTCCATTTTGACTCACAGAGACAACACACATACTCTCTCTCTCTCTCTCTCTTACATTTTGACTTTCAGCACTCAACCACACGAAAATGTAGACATTCCACAACCTTTTTCTTTCTTGTCCGGCCTTTTCGGTTAGACTTGTTACAGCCTCGAAAACAACCACAGAAATTTCGTCAAACCACCGAAAGAAACAGACAACCTACATGGGAAAAGACACGTTCCTCCTAACATACATAATTCAAATTCTGTAGAAATACCTAGTCAACAAGCATTCTATATTCTACAAGACACTTTTATTATTTAGTCTTTTTTATAGTATTCGTGTTAGTCACACACACACACACACACTGAAGAATATTCAACGGACAGTAGTAGTGTAATATAATGGCCGAGTGATTTTGGTTCATGCCTTTGGGTTTAGTTAGGCTGACAACCTTGGTTAGTTAGGTGCAAACTTGATGCAGGTGTTAACGTGCGTGCGCGGGCGGACGTGTCACTCAGAGATATCACAATAGCCCAAGACGAAACGGGGTGACAGGGTGCGAATGACGTCACACACCGGAAGCGCGTGGAGGATTTTGGGAATATGAAGAAAGTTAAGAGAGTTGAAACTAGACGCCGAACGAGGAGGTTCGACTTTTGAGGCTCGCTGAGGCGAGACGAATTTGCGTGCTATGGGTGTCGCACGAGATAGGGGCCAGATGAAGAAGCCAGCATAAAAAGATTGTGTCTCTCTCCTTATGTCGAAACCTTTAACTCCAAAGTAATAAAAAGGTTTCGTACCTGAACAAAGAAGTCGTTACGTGTTTTCGAATTTCCAGATTCCTATGTTCTTTGTATATATGTAATGAACGCCCCATGTAAATTTCGCATATTCATGTATATGGCCATGGTACAGTAGAACACTCGTAATGTTTTGAAATATTTCATTTAATGTACTTGTTGATATTGTGACGGCAAATTGACTAAAATCCCAAAACGGGACTTTATTTTTGCACGTGTGAAGACGGAGCAGGTTGGCACTTGATCCCCTATAGAATAAGTCCTCGTTCAGAGTTTTTCTCTCAGGCATATAAGACCTGGCATATTACGTGAGGGATTAATTTAGGGCCAGACTGACCGCCGCTGGCAAGGGGTTCCAAATTTCACACTATCCACACACCCACCAAGGCCACTAAACTTCCTCCCCTAGACAACAGAAGATATGGACCTATAGGTTTTAGTCGTAATAACATTATATTGTAGCAGTCGGCAACTCCGGTTTCCCGTGTGATATTTTAAAGGAATTAATAGGACAATTCTAAGCAAGATAACATAAGGCGAATAGAAGCTGAAAAGGAAATGTGACACAACAAATTCGTAGCAGAACTGCAAAGAACAACTTCGACCACGTGGTAACCTAAAAATACATGAATCCTTTACTATACAAAGAGATACACTTTCAAAGTGTCAAATATATAATAAATGGACAGTCCACGAACATAAATGTCTTTCTTCTTTTCTGTTCTTTCGTTTCTTCAAATTGAGAGAGAGAGAGAGAGAGAGAGGTATATAATTTTGGGTATAAAGGAGAAATAGCCCCAAAGTTACTTATCTTATTTTTCGACGGGGTTCCACTGGAGAATCTTTCTTCTTTCACGGGCTAATAGGCTTTATGCTATTTTTAATACTGGCTTGAAGAACTCGGGTCCCTCGTGTCTCAGATATTCTTTTGTCTTCTACCCGGAATACTGGCTTTGGTTCCTCTGTCCGCTACGAACCCTGCCAAAACAACTGACCTTTTTCTTTTCTATTTCCGCTGACGGGAGGGAGTCCCCACTTCCGTTTTAGGGTCCCATCCAATCGTTTGGCTTCTACCTTCCTCCCCCCCCCAGGTCAGGCGATTTTGTTAGGGCTACTAGATGTCACCCAAATCAGGTTACTGTTAATTCAAACTAAGAGGATAGTAGTCATCCCACTTCCATCGTCTCAGTGGGATATCACGTGACAATATGTTAATCTAATTTTGTTTGTACTGCTTTGTTTAGAATGTTTTTTTCTCCGCGTCGTTTCATCTCTTGACTTCATTTGCCTTTTCCAAATATAAACCAACAACAATAGATGGTGGGGGAACTAAACACTAAATCAAAACTAACATGTCACCCTACAGTAGAAGAGTTATTAGCAGTCACATGGGTCCCATGTATATTGAGACAACCTGTATATACCAGCCCATTGCCATAATGGTTAAAGTATTCACCAATGGTTCGGGAGACCGGCGTTCAATTCCAGGTCCATTCATACCAAAAACTCTAATAATGGTACTTGATACCTCTTTGTTTAACACTCAGAATTATAAGGTACGAATCAAGGGTTAGTGAAGCAATCCAGGGAAAGGAGTGGTATAGGACTTACACTCCTATAATTTAAAATGGGCGGTATGCCACTTGTTCCCGAGACAAAGATGGCGGACGCACGCAAATATTCAGTCTCGGGAAACCATTGGCCAGGAGAACCACGAGATCAGTGTTTAAAACTACGTCCTGCGTTTTTGGAGCCGATTCCAAGACACGTATTTTCTATAAGTACTTCGTCTTCAAATACTCTTCCTCTTTTTCATAATTTCACTTGCAGGGCTAGAACACTCTCTCCAGTGTGACTTCCAGAGAGAATACTATCACTCTCTCATATTCACCAACAGACGTCAAACGCCACAAAATGTATAAGCCATGCAAACATTCCTTTCCTCAGTATACCTTGTCTGTGAGACTTTTTTCCAGCCTCGAAAACAGCAATTGCGTCGAGTCACAGAAAGAAACGAACATTTAGAAATACGTAGTTAACATGCATAGGACACTTTGTCATTTAGTCCTTTTTATAGTTTTTAGTTGTGTTAGTCACACACACATACACACACACAGAATATTTTCACGAACAGTAATAGAACCATAGTAATGTTTTAAATATACCACTAAACATATACCAAACTACAACATAAATTTTGGGGGACCAAACATATATACCAAAACAACATGTCCCCCTACAAATTGGTGACCTTCCGAATTGTGAGAAACGCAACCACATATAAAAACAAATTAAATATACCACTACAAAATGGAAATTAAGTATCAAAACACAATGTCACCCCCTACAGTAGCGTCCTCCCCTAACTTCGGTGGAGTAGCTATTGAAAAAGGAGCCTTCGAGTTGCCGTCGACTACGGTCGGCAAACTTATGTATACATATATAAAATGTTTGTTATAGGTCCAAAGAAAGAATAAAAAAATATTTTTTGAAATAGGTAGGACCACGTAGAGATTTGTATCTTTTTAAAATTTATTTGTTTTGTTCTTACATACGTATTATATATGTGTATGTTTCTAGCTTGTTACTTTCGTCAGAGAACATATATGCCACAAGGCTTTGTTAATGGGGTAGTCAATGAGACTTGAAATCACTCTAGTTCGCAGTTTGAATGTTTTTCCTTTGGTTATGGGTTTTATATAGAGGTCATCCTCTCTTTTTCTTAGAGTGTGTTTACCTTATTCTGCTTTACCCCTCTTTAATATTTGATATGTTTTTGTCGTTGTGTATGTATGTGTGTGCGTTGGAGTGGTTTTGTGTTTCACTCACAGTTATTTTTTTTCTCTGTGTGTGTGAGTAGGTGTCTTGGGTATTTTTGTGTGTGTGTGTGACAGTGTGGGTTAAATTTTACTGGTAACTTTTTTCTAATAGTTTTTGTCTGTGTATATGTATACACATATCTATGCATGTTTGTATATATATATATATATATATATATATATATATATATATATATATATATATATATATATGAGTGTGTGTGTGTGTTTGCAGTTTGATTTTTTCGTCAGAAAATATGTCTGGCACAAGGTCTAGTTAATGGGTATTCAATGAGATTGTAACTTACACGTCTTTGCAGTTTGAATGGTTTTTAATTACTTATATATATATATATATATATGTGTGTGTGTGTTTATTTCCATTTGTGTGTTTACGATTCATGTTTTATTCAACGTTGGTTTAAATTTATCTATAAAATTCCTTTCCTTTATTTGAAGTAGTGTGTAGTCGTTGGTTTGATATATTGGCACTATTTAAAATTTACCTCGACTAAATTGGTATATGCGTTTCGAAACATTTAATTTTCCGTTTTCTTCTATTTTGATATTACTCTTGTGTTGTGATGTCCTTGTATAAAGTGCCTGTGTTGACCCTCTGACGAAAGCAGCAAGCTGGAAACATATACATATATAATACCTATGTAAAAACAAAATAAATAAATTTAAAAAAATACAAATCTCTTCGTGGACCTATATATATATATATATATATATTACCACTGAAAACGTTTTTAATCAGTAAAATAGAGTGCTCTATGGATTAAAATACAGAGCAATACCACAATATTTTCAACAATAAATAGAATGAAAACTTACGACTCTGAGCTTCGCGTGAAGATAGTAGCAGGTGATAATGATAACGTGAAACACAGTGTCGTGAGGTTTTATTCTATTTCATTCTATATATATATATATTGATATAGTGGAAGATCTTGACACCCCCTGAGAATGGATTACTCAGTCCATAAAGGACGCTAGCAAGCAGTAACCAGTATGAAGCGAGAGTAACTACTCTGGCATTCAAGATACGATCGAGAGTCAATGTATTATTTGTTACGTTGTAATTACGTATGTAGGGAATGAATAAATAAATTAAAAAATTAAATTTAAAAAAATAAATAAATAGATAAAAAGAAAACTATGAAATTTGAAGAAACTCCCAGAGGTCTCTAACGGAAAAGGAGATGACGCATGCGTAAAAGAAAAAAGAGATTCATCTTGAAAAAGAAGACGATATTATCTTGCGCTTTCAGGCAGTATCCGTCGAACCAACAACACCATTTTGCTGTCTGGTGTTTTGGGCACTACGCTACGTCTTCGTACGTAGCGTTGGTTAGTCCCTTCACCCAAATAAATAAAGGAAAGTATAGAAGAAATGTTTTCGCCTCTTATCTATTTCTATCTTTTCTTTTTGTATATTTCTTTTGGGACTTTCTTTGGGCAAGGCATTGCGCCGGCCAGTCAACGTGGGGTAAAATAATATAACCAAAATATGGAGTCAGATATCAACGGCAACACAGCCTTGCCCTTAGCCCCTGACCTTCAAAAGTCATCAAACCCTACACGTACGATAAATTTGTTATAACCTACTCTGTGGGTTGAGTCTTATTTATACAGATTATATTCCCCCAGGGATATATCATATATATATATATATATATATATGTGTGTGTGTGTGTGTGTGTGTGTGTGTGCGTATAAACGAAAAAACGCATCTGCTAAAACGCCGCTTTTTTAATCTTCCCCTAAATCAGCTAATGATCGGTTTTTAATTTTTAAAAAATGTCGGTATTTTAAAGCAATAAAAGATAAGGTTTCTTTAAAGAGACTTCTTTTTTCCTCAAAATTCTTATGACAATGTTTTTTTGTTTTGTTCTCATGCGCTCATCTCCACCCCATTCTTCTGGGCATTCATTTTATCTTATTTCATTCGTTTTCAAAGTTGAATCTTCAAAGGATGTGATTAAGAAAAGAAAAAAATATTTGTGTTTAACTCCTTTGATTCAACCTGACATCCGTAAATTAAACTCTTTCCACTCACTGCATGTGACTGAGATTTTGTTAATTAATCAAAAAATACTTTACAAATAAATAAAAATGATTAGATTTAAAAAGAAAGAAAGAAGTTTAGTGTTTTTAATGATTTGTTTCCATAACACTATAAATTAATTGACAATACAAATAAACAACAAAACTTCTTTTGGAAACACAACAACGAAAGATTTATCATAGTAGCAGAAGTAAACGAGTCAGAGTGAGAAAAGGTTCTTTTTGGTGTCGTAGGATAGTGTGTGTCACTGTAGTGGATAGCTCGTGTGACTGGCGCAAGGCGGGTTCTGTGTGTGAAACTAGTAGCAGTGTGTTCTTCAGTGAAGGTTTTCCATGTGGAATGTCTGTTACTGAGGATGCGAGAGAGGTCAGTTTTTGTTGCTAACTAGGTGCTCTCTGGCTTGTCGTGACTTCCATGAAGGGGTAGAAAAAATAGTTTTAGAGAGGAAGAAGGAATCAATGCGCTGTGTCCCTGATTGGTCAGTGTGTGGCTGAATCGCTTGGCAGAGGCACTGATTCGCGAGAGGAAATAGATCTGTGACTGCTACAGAAGTATTTTATCTAAATTATACTTTTTTTAGTCTCCTTTTCTTTCTTATTAGTGTGGTTTTTCATTGGACGATATTTTTTCTACTGAGGCCCGCGAGAGAACCAATATAAAAAGCGTTATTTAAGGAAGGTAAACATTTTCCGAGAATTTATTAACATAAAAATTTTGGATAATTATGTTTTTGATCACCATCTGTCGAAGAAAAGGAACGAGGTTTCTCTGTAATAAATCATGACACTGCCGATAAAATAAACAAATGGAACACACAACAGCTTTAACACAGTTCAAATTACTGTTCTGTGTTTTTCTCTTTCTTTCATTTTTTTGTTTTTTTGCAATGAATTCTGAGATCTTTAAAATGTATGATGTAATATAATGGCCGAGGAATTTCGTTTTATGCTTTTGGGTTTAGTTAGGCTGGGAGCCTTTCGGCTCGGTGCATGGGTTACTTAGGTGCAACATTAACGCAGGTGTTCACGCAGGCGGAGCGGATGTGTCACTCAGAGATGTCACAATAGCCCAGAAGGGAAACGGGACTAGAGAGTGCAGGTGACGTCACGCACCAGAAGCGCGCGGAGGATTTGGGGGATTTTGAAAAAGTCAGTTAGTTGAGTTGAGAACTAGACTCCGAACGGGAAGGGTCGACTTTCGGGGCTCGCAGAGGCCAGGCGAATTTGCGCGCTACGGGCGCCGCACGAGATAAGGTGGGGGGCCAGAATAGAAAGAATGTGTACCTCTCTCTTTATGTCGAAGAACCCTTAAACTCAGAGGTAATAAAAAGTTTCGTACCTGAACTAAGAAGTCGTTACGTGTTTTTCGTATTTCGGGATTCCTATGTTTTATGTACATATGTTATGAACATATCCGTATCTGGCTATGGTACTATGAAAATGAAAACTAACTTTGTTTTCTTTATGTTTTTTTTAAATGAATTAGATTTTCCAGCAAACAAAAGTGCGTGTTTTTATGCATATTTATACATTTGTCTGGGCGTGTATATAGGCGTATGTATATATTCATGTGTGTGTATGTATAAATTCTTATTTATATAAATACCTGGGTGTGTATATATGTGTGTATATATGTGCGCGCGTGTGTATATAAATACATATGCGTGTTGAAATGATAGATTGTGGTGAATCTGATAATATGATAGAAATACGAGGATCATTAAGTAAGTTTCCAGACGTTTTACGTATGGGCACTTATATTGATAGTACACACATGAAACTCTAGTCCCCTTCGAAGTAATCTCCTCCGGCTGCAATGCACTTGTTGTACCGTCGAAGTCCTCTTGTGTGAGCGTGTCAATGACCTTCGTCACAGCCTCTTTCATCTCCTCAATTGTCTCATAACGACAGCCTGTGAGCTTAGGGAATAAGCAAAAGTCACAGGGAGCAAGGTCTGGACTATAGGGAGGCTGAGGAACTGTCTTGATGCCCATCTTGGTCAAATCGTCTGTGACAAGGATGGAGTTGTGGACTGGTGCATTGTCCTGGTGGAAATGCCACTGAGCCGATTTGAAGAGTGCTGGCCTCTTCCCAAGGAATCTCTTCCAACGGAATCTCTTCCGACAGAATCTCTTCCTGAATTCCCTTAAAACCTCAACATTGTAACCCTAACCCTAACCCTTTGGCCTATCAACTCTGGTGTATTGACTTCCTTACTCCTTCCACACCTCTCATCATCCCTCACAGACCCCTGGCCTTCCTTGAATCTCTTATGCCACTCAAAAACTGATGCTCGATTCATGCAAGATGCTCCAAAAGTAGTCAGAAGCATTCCATACGTTTCTGTGGCATTTTTTCCAAGTTTAAAACACAATTTTATAGCATATCGTTTTTCTGAAGAGTCCTCATTGGGTTTTTGAAATTGACAAGTTGTGACAATCAGGTTTTAGTAGGGTGTATTCTAATTGCTGCTGTAGTTGTTCCTTTGAACCTAAAATCATTAAAATTGGTCAGTCATTCCATAAGATGTATAGCAATAACATACTGAATTTTCAAGAGTCTATGACAATTCTAAATGCCTGTACAAAATAAGTCTGGAAACTTATTAAAGGCACTACGTATGTGGAAAGTTGGTTAAATCAAACACTTAAAACCAATTTAGAGGGGCGATATTTCGTTCTTAAATGAAATAAAAGAACGAAATATCGCGCCTGTAAATCAGTTTTAAGTGTTTGATTTTTCCGACTTTCTTCATATTTCTATTATACATACGCGTCTCTCTGCATATAAAAAAATTAGGTGTTTGTGTGTATGGCTGTGTGTGTGTATGTGTGACAGAGAGAGAGAGAGAGAGAGAGATTATTTATATCTTTTTCTACATTTCGTTGTTTTTCGTTTTGCTTATTTTCTTCTTCTTTATAATGGGACAAATCTATTGAAATATCGATTTCAGGATTTCCTTATAACGGGACAAATCAATTAAAATATCGATTTCAGGACATCAGATGAAAGTTATTTCCCAAACAACAATAACAGTTTCGAATTAATGTTCTGCGGCGTTTATTTACCGATTTATTTAAAAATAAAACACTGATGTTTGTTTTGTTTTTTCGTAGAAGGTGGGGTGAGAAGTATTTAGGAGGGGGTAAGAAGTATTTAGGAGGTGGGGTAAGAAGTATTTAGTTGGAGGGATTTGAAGTATTTTGGAGGTGAGGTAAGATGAGGTCACAGACTATTTGACCAAGATGGGCATCGAGTCAGTTCCTCAGCCTCCCTATAGTCCAGACTTTGCTCCCTGTGACTTTTGCTTATTCCCTAAGCTCACAGGCTGTCGTTATGAGACAATTGAGGAGATGAAAGAGGCTGTGACGAAGGTCATTGACACGCTCACACAAGAGGACTTCCATGGGGCTTTCCAGAAGTTGTTGGAACGATACAACAAGTGCATTACAGCCGAAGGAGATTACCTCGAAGGGAACGAGAGTTTCACGTGTGTACAATCAATAAAAGTGCCCATACGAAAAAAAGTCTGGAAACTTATCGTATGCCCCTCGTAGTTCTAGTTCTAACCTAACCATGTAATGAACACAAGACACGAATTATCACGCCACGTAAGGGGCCCAATACATTTGTGTAAGCACAGCGAATCATTCTAGGTGTTCATCACTAGACCTCACCGTTATACCAAGACTTCAGAGTTTTGATAACTCTGACCATTCCACTAATGAAGATTTGATTCTTTAACAAACAGGAGTCACCAAGAACTGATATTAGTATTTGTATATCCCTGATATACTAACACGGAACACAACGGAAGGAAAAACAAGATCAACTCAATTACGTTGTTGGGGAACTAAACCTAGTGATTTCCTTTTGGGGAGGGAGCTGTAGGCGGAGCTTCCGAGAATCACATGATGTTTTGGTCATGTGACATTTCGAGAAATGAGTTCTATCACTTTTGGTACCAGACATCAGACTGAAAGGTCCTGCCTTTCGTCTCTGCCTTTGCGAACAGCACGGGCATGCAAATTACCATCGTATACCATTTCCTTACTCCAGAAAAAAATAAGTTTTTAACCGCCTCTATCGGCCTGTTGGTTCTGTTTGGTTTGGTTTCTTTGTTTAATGGCATATCCACTCTTTTTAGGTTATTTAATGCCAAAGCCATTCTCCTGGAAGAACAGTAGTGGTACTATTTAACCCATAGCTGGGAGGATAAGGGGGTTCATACCTTTCCCAAGGGTATTTGCCCGAAAGTGAACGTAATGGCGCGACTGGAGTACGAACTCGCGTGCTACGATTCTGCAGTCCATCGCTTTAACCATTACACCACGAGGACACCCCCCGTTGGTTCTGTGAAACAGCTTATCTACCTTTTTTACATTTTGGGACAGTATGTTATGTTTCTTAATAGTCGACCATAGTCGAGAGTGACCCGAAGGCTCCCTTTTCGATAGCTTACTACACCAAGGTGTAGGGGAGGGCGCGACTCCTTTCCCTGGATTGCTCCACTTTACCCTTGATCCGTACCTTATAATGCTGAGTGTTAAGCAAGGAGGCATCAAGTACCATTTTTTGAGTCTTTGGTATGACTCGACCTGGGATTGAACCCAGGTCTCCCGGGCCATTGGCGAACACTCTAACCGCTGTTTCTTAATAATGTATGATATATATATATAAAATGTATGTCGCTGTAGTCTAAATCGACTCTGTTTTTTCTTACCGAAATATTCTGTGTTGGTTTTCTCTTAGATAGACTAATGCATTATAGGAACAGGATAGTGGCCGTCTCAATGAATACCACACACATCCATAAATTCCTATAACATATACAAGAATATTTAGTATTTGATTTATGTTGTTTTTTTTGTTTTGTTTTTTTTTTGTTTCTTTCTCGAAAATGCAGTTAAATAAAAAATCAGTCTACAAAGTAACGAATTTTTAAATAATGATTTTTTAAACTATTTAATAAGCATTTGAGGGTTAAAATGGAACTTGGGGGTATTTTAGTTTATTGTTGAGTCCATTTAAGGTAAGGCTTTCAAAACTTGAGTCACGCCATCCGATACAGTTTAAAATCATACATAGAACGTGAGTATTTTTATGGTAAAATGATGTCTATTATCAATATAAATGCTACTGACTCAAGTCTCCATTGATTTTACTCTTTAGCGAGCCCCGAAAGTCGATCCTTCCCGTTCGGAGTCTAGTTCTCAACTCAACTGACTTTTCTAAAATCTCCCAAAATCCTCCGTGCACGCTTCCGGTGCATGACGTCATTCACATCCTCTGGTCCTGAGATTTTTATTTTGATATCTGTGAACGACACATCCTCCCCGCGCGCGTGTCAACACCTGCTCTCAAGTTTGCACCTAACTAACCCATGCACTGAGCCGAAAGGTTCTCAGCCTCACTAAACCCAAGGGCAAGATATATAAAACGAGATCCCTCGGCCATTATATTACATTACTTCTATCAGAAGGAATAGAAGGTGATCGACTAAAGTTTACAAAATTTAAGCAAAAAGGTGTATTTGTCAATTTACCCTCTGCTTCCCTGTAATTTCACATATCCTTCTAAAATCATGAAATAAAGAGTCACATATTTTTTATTCATCCATCTATCTTTAAGAGTTTTTTTTAGAATTGATCGGTAAGGCAAACTTGTATCACTAGAAGGTTATAAAACATTCCGCTGTTAATGTAATTACTCAATAGTGATCATGCATCGTGTTACCATAAATATAGAGTTTGTGGGGATTTAGGAATAAATAATAAAATTCCCAACCGGATATTGACTCGTCGGCTGTCACATACAAAGTATATAAACGCGCCGCTACGCATCGGCTCCACGCACCCAACCGGTCGGAAGTCAAAAAGAAAAATGATGAAAATTAATGGAGCCAATGGGAAGCTGTCGCGCCAAAAATGAGAAGGGATGGTCAAGCGACGGTTTTTGGGAGCCGGCGGGGGGAGATAAAAACTCGACGTTTCGTGAACCGAGAAGGAGAGGATAAAAAGAGTCTAAAAAGGGAGCAATACAGATACAGTAATCAAGCGAGAAGTAAAATCTGCCCTCGAGCTAAGACCTGAAAACTGCTTTTCTGCCAGTGACTACTACCTGACCATAGAAAAAGAAGAAAAGGAATAAGTACACTATATAAACATTTTCCTCCCTTCCTTTTTTTCTCTTTCCAACATCCTACTTTCTACTATTTTGAAACGTTACTACACGTAAAAAATAACTTTTGAACATCCAAATTCAAGTTAACGTTTTATTGTTTATAAAGGTTGTTTAAAAATTTAGATGTTCCTTGTTTGTCTTGTTTTAAATGAAGTTTATATTGCATGTTGTAATACACAAAAAAAACCCAAAGAAGTCCATAAGTTTTTTCTGAGATGACCACGTTGCTCGAACATTGCAAAAAGCTTTGGGAAGGGAGACAATCAAGAGAAACAAAAGGATAGGGACTAATAAAGGAGATATATATCTAGGAAAGAAAGAAAGACGGACTAAAAGAAAAGAGTACGGAAAATACAAAAGATTGAAGGAATTGGAAATCAATGGAAGAATTGGAACCATGTAAATCACAGCATTGCTGAGATTGGCTAGAATATAGAGAAGACTTCTAAAGACGCGAGGAGACTTGTTGTCACTTACCCTCAAGTGAAATAGAACCAACTGACGCTGGTTTGAAAAATTCATAAAGGGTAAATTATAAAGAATAGGGAGCAAATAATATGTCAGTTCCAACAGAATACAATAAAATAAGTAAATATCGTATTTACCAACTCCTCTGCTCAGGCAGGATATGACACAAGGTCATTTTAAAGTGGAGTTTAACAGGTTTGAATTCAGAGTTTTCCTTCTCTTAGACTAGTTGCCTCACCAAGGCTGAAGAACCCAGTCTGCCCTACTATTTACCCATAGCAGGAGGGGGAATAATTGGATTCATACCTTTCCCATGGGTATTAGTGCTATGTGAAAAGCAATCAGTCTCGTCCAGGATTTGAACTCGTGTCGCCGTATCCATTTCCTACGACGATAACCATTACACCACGGGCACCTCCCACAAAAATAAGTAAATATAAAGATCAGGAAATAGAAATTGAAAAGATTGTGGTGCCTTAAAACAACATCCGTGCCAGTAATAGTGGGAGCACTGGGAATGGTCAAAAAGGGGACAGGTAAGCACATTAACAAGATACCTCGCAGTTCCAGGCTAAATGAAATAGAAAAAAATCCACTTTGCAGAACTGCTCATCTCCTTGGGAGAGAACTATTTATGTGATCGGAAAATATCGCTCAAATGATGCACAAAAACAAATTCATTGAATATATATTATCACTATCTTCCCTCTTGCTAGGTCTTAGTTAAAGACTCGGCGAGGAATTGTAAGAAAACGCAAGTCAAGCTGAAAATTAGATAATAATAATAATAATAATAATAATAATAATAATAATAATAATAATAATAATGACAATGCATTAGGCTTTACATCCCAGGGACGACTTTGATAGACTATATGTTTCAAGAAAAGAAGGAGGAAGAGGACTTGCCAGCATTGAAGACAGCGTTGACGCATCGATACAACAACTCGAAGACTATATACAAAAACACGATGGAGGACTCATTACAGCCATCAAAAACTATACTGATAACACGATGGACAACAGAATGACAATAACTAGGAAACAAAAATGGGAAGGAAAACAACTCTATGGGCGGTTTAAACGACTAATAAACATCTCACACCAGAAAACCTGGACATAGCTAAGAAAAGGAGACTTAAAGAGAGAAACAGAATCTCTCCGAATAGTAGCACAGGACAACGCCATAAGAACCAATCATATCAAAGCGAGAATAGATAAGACGCAGCAAAATAGCAAATGTAGGCTATGCGGTGACAGAGATGAAACCATCAATCACATAATAAGCGAATGCAACAAATTAGCGCAGAAGGAATATAAGACTAGACATGATTGGGTCGGCAAAGTGATCCACTGGGAGATATGCAAGAAATTTAAATTTGTCCTTACAAACAAATGCTATATGCACAACCCAGCACCTGTCCTAGAAAATGACACACATAAACTCCTATGGGACACGGATCACCTAATACACACGGATCACCTAATCTCGGTCAGAAGACCAGACTTAATAATAATCAACAAAAAAAAAGAGAATTTGCAAAATTGTCGACTTTGCTGTCCCGGCTGACCACAGAATAAAACTGAAAGAATGTGAAAAGAAGGATAAGTACCTCGACCTTGCTAGGGAATTGAAAAAACTATGGAACATGCAGGTGACAATTATACCAACTGTGATAGATGCATTTGGAACAGTAACTAAAGGATTACTAAAGGGACTGGAGGACTTGGAAGTTGGCGGACGAGTGGAGACCATCCAAACGACAGCATTATTGCGAACGGCCAGAATACTGAGAAGAGTCCTGGTGACTTGAGGAGACTTGCTGTCACTCAAACTCCAGTGAAAAACCATCAGCTAACGGTGATGTGAAAAACTCTAATGAGAAAACTAGCAGAAAAGGAAGAAAAGACTAAGCATGATTGGGTGAAAAAGGTGATCCATTGGGAATCGTGCAAGAGATTAAAATTTGACCATACTACAATCAGTACAAGAGAATGAGACATAAAAGTCCCTGAGAGTTTGATATGCAATTGATCACCAAATCCAGGGCAGAAGACTTGACCTTGTGCTAATCAACTAAAAAAAAAAAAAAAGAAAGAAAAGAAAAGAAAAAAGTGTTAGAGAGAGAGAGAGAGAGAGAGAACTTATTATCTCGTAGATTTTGCCGTCCCGGTGGACCCCAGCTTAAAAATCATAGAAAGCGAAATGATAAACAAATATTTGGACATTGGTAGGGAACGGAATAAAATAAGGGTATCAGTGATACCACTTGTAGTTGGGGCACTTGAAACGGTCCTCAAAGACTCTCAAAAACTGGAGAGAATGAAAATCAGAGGAAGAATCGAGACTATCCAGACAAAGGCACTGTTAAGATGAGAGAGAATACTGAGGACAGTCCCCAAGAACCTAAAAAAAACAAAGAAGTGGAGATCAGAGGAAGAATCGAGACCATCCAGATCACGCCACTATTAAGATGATATAGAATCCTGAGGACAGTCCCCAAGAACCTAAAAAAAACAGACTGGAGGAACTGGAGATCAGAGGAAGAGTCGTGACCATCCAGACACTTGCATTACCAACATCGGCAAGAATTGCTGTTGCTGTTAAGATGAGATAGAATACTGAGGACAGTCCCCAAGAACCTAAAAAACAGACTGGAGAAACTGGAGATCAGAGGAAGAGTCGTGATCATCCAGATCACGTCGCTGTTAAGATGAGATGGAATACTGAGGACAGTCCCCAAGAACCTAAAAAACAGACAAGAGTATGAAGAGATATGAGGAAGAATCAAGACCACCCAGACAACGGCTCTGTTAAAATGATATAGAATACCGAGGACAGTCCCCAAGAACCTAAAACAACAGACTGGAGGAACTGGAGATCAGAGGAAGAATCGTGACCATCCAGACACTTGCATTACCAACATCGGCAAGAATTGTCACACTAAGGGGCCAAATAAACGTAAGTTTTGCATTACTGATCACATCAAAAGTCGTAACACAATGCAAATACAAAACGGACTCTGTTGTTTCATGATACGAAAGTTTATTGTCACAAACACTTTTTCATTGCAGTTGCAAAATGATAGAGATAGGCAAAGGAATTACTTGTGTCCATTAGATAGACAGAAACTTTAATCCGTGGCAGGCGAAACGGACGACCACAGACTTCATTTCTTCTTGACTCGACCTCAACCCAATTGGGCCACTTGTCGTCCGTTGTTTCCGCCTGCTTCTGACATTGTCACCGACTTGAACACGAACTGATTCAGGCCACCTCCAACTGACTGACTCCGCATCTTAGAAGTCTTCTTATATATATATACTCTTCTAATTATTCTCTTAATTAATGTGTTAATAACACGTAATCACATAACTTTCCAGTGCCATGTCATTCTAAATATCAGCTGACATGTATCCAAATGTTTAGTTTAACATTTCACCCACAGCCGATTTCGAAACAAACCTTTATTATAACAGGAGCTAACACGCGCATATGCCAAATTGTTATATATTGACCCTCGACCGAGCCGTCAATCAAGAGATGCACTTGTGTAAATAAGCAGAAGTACAGAGGAAGTACGTGGATGTTAGAAAATAATATAACCAGGTGCCCAGACGGTTCGAGTCAGTTGGAGACAAGATGCTGAAGTGAGAACCAGCGCAGGGTTTGCGGCCCTCAGTGACCCACGGTTGTGCAACCCAGCCAAGATGAGAAAGAAGTGCTGCTATGGTCAGAAGAACTCGGGTCAATATAGCAGTCTGTCCCTGTCTCCAGCTCATCTCTCACACACAACAAACATCCCCCTTTCGAGAATAAAGTGTGAGAGGTATATTTTTATAAAGAAGTGTGTTCGTACGTTCATTGAAGTTTGTATATTATGTTTGATTATGTTTCCACTTGTAGTTGTATTGTGAATATACAACCAAATAAGGTTGACCAGATTTGACCTATCCAGCTTGAACTTGTAGCTACAAACTTAAAACTTTTAACTAACTCTCAATTTATCACTGAAATAAAAAAGAATAACTAAAATAATTAAATAGAATCCGTAATTATATTACGGAATACTGAGAAGAGTCCTGGAGACCGGAGAAGATTAGCTGTCACTTAGATTCCTATGAAAGACCTCCAGCTAACGCTGGTATGAAAAAAATGCAATAAGTAAAATAATGATTTCTTGATTGAACGTTAACTTGTTTATTCATCGAATCTCTCAGAAATCCATCTTCTCAGACTGTGTATATCAATTATTATATATATAAATAGTTTAAATATAAGGTGTCAAAAAGGTGATTAAATTTCTTTTGAAATGTTTTGTGTTTACAGGGAAAGGTTTGGTTTGGTTTGGATTCTTTGTTTGATGGTATATCAACCTTCGTGGGTTATTTAATGTCAAAGCCATCTTTGTAGAAGAACTGCAATGATACTATTTAACCTATAGATGGTAGGAATAAGTGGGTTCATGCCTTTCCTAATAGTATTAGTTGGAAATAGAAGGTCATAACATGATAAGAGTTCTAACTCGCTTACTTCGAAGTCTCAATCCGGCCATTACGCCACCAGAGGATTTTTCGAGTTTGGAGAAGTTTTTATTAACCAACTGAATTGTAATGGTCACAATGATAAGAATAGAATTGATAAATCTTTGCAGCGTAAATTTCATATACATACACAAAATTTGCGCCCATAGATTTTTAAACCAATCAACAAACATTAGAACATTCTAGAAAAAAAAAAGGATCCAAACCACATACACAAAATCCCCCCCCCCCAAAAAAAAACATTCATACCCGTTTTGATCCTCTTAGAAGTTATAAAAAGAAAGCGATGGACCAATTCACTAGAGAGTTCGCCGCTAACAACAACAAAACTACGCTACGCTGCTGAACTGTTCCCTTACCCACCAAAACCTGAGAGGCGCCACGCTGTCTAGCAAAGACATTCCCATTACTCCTTACACCAAAGGCGAAAACAACAACAACAACAACATTGTGAGTTCCTTGGTACAATATTCCAGCTGAATAATAAACCTTTATTTTAAAGTTATTCAGGTTTTGTTTTTGTTTTGTTAGGGAAATTACTTGCGAGGAACACGTACTGCCTCCAAATTTTATTTTATACTTTCGACACATCCCCGACATTTTCTAAATCGGACTTTGCCTTATCTGCAATAATTTAGCAGGTCAGGATATAAAATCATAAAAACAATGTTGATTATATCTTTGCTTTTGTAATGTACAGTCACATAAAAATAAAGATAACAGCGAAGTTGTCTCCCTTGGTTACAGAGAAACAAATACGAGTTAGACAATATACACAGAGGCGAGTCACAAGACACTAACCACGTTGTTTCGTCAAATTCAAACTCTCTTCCTCTCTGGAGTATTACTCACTTGTGTAATATACAGATATCTCTTCTGATTTACCAATATATTTGTAGCAGAAAGAATTTCGTATTTTTGTTTGGTGCGAAATTTAATTCGACCGTTAGGGTCGACGCATATTTTCACCCAATCAGGATGACTTATCCTATTCAACCTGGACCAGCTTTCCGGGCAGCACAAATTGGGGAAAGCCGCTAAACACTTTCTCTTCCTCAGAACTCTTCAATAAGGACAAGCGTCTTACTAGACGTAAGAAAAGCTTTTTTATTTCTGCTTTTTAATGGAACTCTTTCTAAACAACAACAAAAAACAAAAATTAAAATTAAAAAAAAAACGAAAAGAAAAAAGACTTTTACGTATCTTCGCTTCCATGGCATAAACTTATTCTGCTGTTATTTAAACTGCCGATAGTAGTGACCATATTCTCAAAAGAAATTTCAGTGGCGTGGTGGCTCAAGTGATGGATTGTGATATTGTAGTAAACGATTTCGACCATCTGTCACATTATTACATTCGCTTTCGAATTAATAGCCTTGGAAAGGCATGAATCTCCTTATCCCTCAGCCATAGGTTAAATAGTACCACTACTACTCTTCTGCAAGGATGGCCTTGGCATTAAATAACCCACGAAGGTTGATATGTTATTAAACAAAGAAACTGAAACTTTATTGTCACGCACATATTGTTGGAATTTATAAATTTGGCAGTTAATGTCTACTCGAATATTATAGGCTGTTTTGAAGTTGTGCCGTTATCCTCCCACTTGGTGTTATTTAAGTGAGACCCGCCAATGGATCTTCCTGTCTTTTTTTTTTCCGACTTGAGCAAAAGGCTCTGCTTGGCTCACTCTTTTTGCTTTATGTCCTCTTGTTTATTCGCCTTCGACTTTAGGCAATTTTTTCTTAAGCAAAGTATCTGGAGCAAATAGGCCTATTAGCCTCTTTTCCTTACAGGTATTTTCTTTTTTTTTTTTTTTTTTGTTTTGGTACTTGTTGAAAAAATAAGCCTGCTGCAAACTAGTTGTGGTTTTGGTATGCTGTCCCCTTCAAAAGAAAGTTGAGAAGGAATTATTGGACTTTTTTTGCCAACAAGAGAAGTGTTGGCTCGGTTAGAAGATTCGGTAAATACCTCCGTAGACTTAACAGAAAAAAATTCGAGTTGAAACAGAAAGACATTCATCTCTAGGAGGAGGAAGCGGTGATCTACTCAAAGTTCACTTAAAGAAATAGCAAACTTTGTTTTTAACAAGTCTACTCAGGAAACTAAAAGAACACGGTTGTCCAGGTTGGTTCTACAAAGGAAAGATATGCCGAGAAAAAGACAAACCCTAAAAATTATCTTCAAAATGAACTTTGACATAAAATACCAAAGAATGGTATTTTATCATTAACAAAAGTTAAACTGGCAATAGGTGGTTGACGGTATTGCTTCGTGCTAATCAGTCACTATTTTTTATACCCTTCTTCTTTTTTGGTAATAATATTGTCGTTACTTGAATGTATGTTATTTTTGTTACCTTAAACTCAATGTTTTCGGCAAGCATAGGGAAAATATGGAGAGTCGGATTTTGTAAAGTTTATTTCTCTTGAAATAAATTACTTTGTGGAAACTGGTTGTTTTTGTTTTTAAGAAATATAGACACACTTCTCTTCCAGATATAAAGTAAGCTTTCCCATTCCATTTTTTATCTCCTTTATTTTAATACGTTTATCTCCCCTTTGGCAAGCTTGACAATTACTACTAGATTTCTTGGGCAAGGCAGTGATAAAGTCTGCTTGGTAATTTGGGTAGAGTTGTACTTTATAGCGACTAACATTCGGGTAATTATGATAACTTTTCGTATGTTGATAGTTGTAATTTAAAAACTGAAAACGTAGCATATTTATTGAATTAAGCACATTTCTCATAATATTTTTTATGTACAAGCCCTATCTAAAATTCATGGAATTAGAACACTAAGAGGATGTCACTTATATTTTTTAGCAGTAAACTAACTAATAACAGATGAGATGCATAATATTTTTCATTTAATAGCTGAATATTCTGGCTTAATGAAATATTTCTTAAATAAATCAAATTAAATTATTTAAATTAAGAGTATATTTTTCCAAGCTGAGCAGAAGAAAGTATAAAAGAACCAAATCTTGAAAAATTATAGAATAATCTTGTAGTTTATATTTCTAACTGGTTCAGTGGCCTAATGAGTAGAGTGTTCGTCAATGGTCCGGGAGACTTGGGTTCAATCCCACGTCACGTCATACCAAAGATTTTAAAAATGGTACTTGATACCTTCTTGCTTAACACTCGGCAATATAAGGTACATATCAAGGGTAAAGTGGAGCAATCCGGGATAAGGAGTAGCGCCCTCCCTACAAACGGGTGTAGTAGCTATTGAAAAGGGAGCCTTCTGGTCACCCTCGACTACGGTTGCCAACTTTACTTATATTCCTAAAACAAAGAGCCACATACGTTTAGATATGCAAATCGGTCTGTTGTAAAACCCAATTGAAAGGAAACATGACTCTAACAAAAGAACTGTCGATTGAAATAATGGAAAGGATTGTTATATTCCAGAAGATAATCTACATTGAACTGTAGAGAAAAATCCTAATTGTTCCAAGTCACCAGTGCTTAAAATTTGGTGCAAATATAAAAGAACTGGGATAATTAAAAAGGAAAATATACTGAAAGACCATGAAAGATATGAAAGCGTCAGGATAGAAAATTCAAAGCAATATGCATTGAAAATTGAAAAATGTGCAACAAAACAACAGAAAAATAAATGGGTTGAAATAAGGCTCAATATTTGTAAAAAGAACAGTTAAAAAATCGGCTGATTTAAATGAGATTTACATAAAGAAAAGCCAAAGAAAAACCAACTAACCGAAGAAAATGAGGTTAAAGTGGGCGAAAGAGAAATGTGGCGTGTGGACAATTGGATAAAAGTGATATTCAGTGATGAATCAAGAATCTGCATTGGTTAAGGCGATGATACTGGAACTTTTGACTGGTGCTGTTCAAATGATACATATGAAGATTATAACCTGAAGAAAACAAATAAATTTTCCATGTCATTCTTGATATGGGGTAGGCATATCATTTAAAGGATCAGAGGAGATGGAAATCATTACTTCAACAATCATTTAAAGGACCAGAGAAGATAAAAATCATTGCCTAAAAATCCTTCATGATATCGGGTTGGCATGTCATTTAAAGGACCAGGGGGGATGGAAATCATTATCTTAATGTGTGGGGTTTAAAAGGGCTTTTGAGGGTCAGGGGCTAAGGGCAAGGCTGTGTTGCCGTAAGATATCTGCCTCCACATTTTGGTTATATTATTTTACCCCACGTTGACTGGCCGGCGCAATGCCTTGTCCAAAGAAACTCCCAAAAGAAATATACAAAAAGAAAAGATAGAAACAGATAAGAGACGAAAACATTTCTTTCATACTTTCCTTTATTTACTCGGTGAATGGACTAACCAACGCTACGTCCCAAGACGTAGCGTGGTGCCCAAAACACCAGACAGCAAAATGGTGTTGTTGGTTCGACGGACACTGCCTGACAAGACCCGGTTCACAGAAAACCTGAGTATTTATCTCTCTCCACCGGCTCCAAATTCGCCACTCCAAAATCCTTCTACTTTTGGCGCGACCGCTTCCCATTGGCTACTTTACTTTTTATCATTTTTCTTTTTTTCTGATTTTTAATCGGATGGATGCGTGGAGCCTTATGCGTGGTGACGCGTTTATACATTTTGTATGTAGCAGCCGACGAGTCAACATCCGGTTGGGAGTTTTATTGTTAATTCCTAAATCCCCACAAATGCACATGTGTACATTGAAATCCTGGATTATTTTTACATTCAAATAATAGAAAATTAGTTTGGTGATGTTGAAGTCATTTTTCAGGACTATAATGAATTTTGTCACAGAGCGAAAGGGATTAAGTCTCTTTTTTAGGAAAGGCCTATACAATCGATGATATGGTCAGGGAACCGTCCAGGTCTCAATCCAAACGAAAATTTATGGTGGTATTTTTCTTGTTATTAATGCCTTGTAAGAAATCCATCCACTTAAGAAAATCTGGTTATTACACTTCATGAGAATTGAAACGACTTTGTTAAAGTCGTTAAAATTATTGAAATCCATTTCTGAGATAATTAAAATTGCCAAATTGGAACCGGGTGGCTAACGTTTTGGACAGGGATATCATAGAGGTACATTTTTCTTTTTCTTTTCTTTTTTTCTTTTTAAGTTGAGGAATTATATTGTGAATTGAATTACCATGACCCGAAATATCAGAGTTCGTAAGTTCAGCCTCCAGTTGTGCTATAACATTTACATTCGGATCAATTCGGAATTGGATAAACTCTTTTTTCCCAATAGCTATGGGTTAAATAGTACGACAAGTGTCTTCTACAAGAATGGTTTTGGCATTAAATAACCCAAAAAGGTTGATATGCCCTTAAACAAAGAAAACCCCAGCTATAGATTAAATAGTACCACAACTGTCCTTCAACAAGGATGACTTCGGCATTAAATAACCCAAAAAGGTTGATATGCCATTAAACAAAGAAACCCCAGCTATGGATTAAATAGTACTACTATTGTCCTTCTACAAGGATGACTTCGGCATTAAATAACCCACAAAGGTTGATATGCCATCAAACAAAGAAACCCCAGCTTTGGATTAAATAGTACCACAACTGTCCTTCAACAAGGATGACTTCGGCATTAAATAACCCAAAAAGGTTGATATGCCATTAAACAAAGAAACCCCAGCTATGGATTAAATAGTACCACTACTGTCCTTCTACAAGGATGACTTCGGCATTAAATAACCCATAAAGGCTGATATGCCATTAAACAAAAAAGCAAACAATATTGATATTTTACTCATGTTGGATTGGAAAAAATTATATTATACGACTGAATAATCATTGTAAAGAGTTATATCCCGTATATCTAACTTCTATTTCAATACAGTTATCGGGAATCTAAGTCGCAAATAATTTTTATTAAGAAAACATTACAGTATGAAAAAAAGAATCCAAGAAGTCATAACAACTCGTCCAACAACTTATACACCCTCAAGTTAAAGATACATTATATAATCAAAACGGATATTATTTGGTATTATTTATTAACAAAATCTACATCATTGAAATTCAGCCATAAAAGAAAGAATCAAATCTGGTTTGAAAATATATTTACCACAGCGCCGGGTGGTAGAAAAAAAACTATTGACTCGACTCCCGGGTTTTGTTTTTTTGTTGTTTTTTTTTTTTTTGCCGCCAGGCACCACCTACCCACTCGCTTAAAGGGCGGAAGAGTTGTTGTTTTTTGTTGTTTTTTTTTTTTTTTGCTCGGCACCTGAAGCACTCCCAAAAGGAAATGCCGACGGAATCTTAGTAACTTTTAAACCCACCGCTATAGGAGGCTTGCTTCTTGCGTGGCACCCCATGTAAAAATAATGACTTTGAGTTCATTTTAGCTAAGTGGAAAACAACAATAACAACAACAACAACAAACATAGTTACTTACAACATAGAATTTTTCGTATGAGTATACTTATTTTTGGTGTTTCTATATTTTTGGTTAAAGATTTTGAAAATTGCTTGAAAATATCCATAATGCCCTTGTAATTTCCCTTCTTAAAACAAACACTAACGGAAGGATTGATATGCAAATCGGTCTGCCATTAAAAGACATTACTTGCAAATCTCAACAAGTTGTTAGGAATAAACTAATTGAAAGAAATAATAAATAATAATTATTTTTTAGTTTGCAAATATATTGGATTATATTAATAACACTGAGTACAAAGGGTCCTGTCGGCAGAGGGGGCTGTAGAATACACCGATTGCATCTCTTCAAAGGGGTAAGACTCCCCCAACGAGTGTCCTGGGGCCCAGTCGGTTAGGGCTATAAATTACATCGATTGTATCTCTTCAGATGGGTAAGACTCCCCCAACAAGTGTCCAGGGGCTCAGTCGGTTAGGGCTATAAAATACACCGATTGCATCTCTTCAGAGGAGTAAGACTTCCTCAACGAGTGTCCTGTATATGACACTTAACAATCTGATCACGAAGCTTCAGTAATGCTGGAGCTTTGGGGAATGCGGAGAACCCCTTCATTGCCATCGCTCCCAGGTCCACTCTGGCCCTGTGTGGTAGCACCTGATAGGGTTTAATCTATGGGTCAAATAGAACTAAAAAGTGTAATTATGCCAAACTGAATTGTTTAAAATAGAACTGTTTATATGTATAGAAATTAATTTGGCATTAGATAACCTTTAATGGTTGATATGCCATAAAACCAAACAAACCTGTGTACAAAATATATTCCGTATTCAACTAAAAGACAATTTCATTATATAATCTAAAACTTGAATATAGAATTCCTGAAATGTTTATGACAACAACGGGACCCCCCCCCCACTCTCTCAGCCTAAAAATAGAACGTCTTTGCACATCGACTGCAATCTCTCTACAAATGCTGTTTTTATTCCCATAGCTATGCAAGCCTTTCCTGCGCGCACTTTGTCAATAATGTCGAAATTTCATTTATACTGCTTTTATGGAACTTTGGCTGGCAAATTATGCTTCCACTACGTATGCAATTTCTGTTGGAGTGAACGACTTCGAAAGGGTCCACGATCCGCAAAAAAGAAATCAGATGCCTGTTAAAAATACGTTATAGGATTTCCACTCCTATATTTTTAAAATGGCCGTGATACAAAATAAATTCTAGAAAATAGGACACTGATTCACTTCTTTCCGAATCAAAGATGGTGGACGTCGGTAAACTAATTAGTCTCGAGAACCTATTGGTCAGGAAAGTCACATGATTGATGCTCCCAATTACGTCCGCATCTTCGATTTTGTTCCGCGCAAAATAAACAGTGTGTTTGGAGCCTATCACATGACAAGGAATAATTATACATATTCACAACTTCTAATAACTCTTTCTCTTACATTTTGACTTTGCCAGCTAGTGACACACAGCTTAATACGCATAACATGGGTGCGTATATACTCTGCGACTTTTTTCTTTCCTGTTCTGCCTTTTCGGTCGGACTTATTCCAGTCTCACGCACAGCCTCAAACATTTCATCAAACCCCGAAAGAGACAAACGCTTAACATGGGAGAAAACACGTCCTTTTTGAATACATTGCTATATTTCTGTGTATTGATACCTCGCGTGAAATACTTAGTCAATTTACCTTTGTAGTCTACAGGATACTTAATATTTAGTCTTTCACCATGATATTCGTGTTAGTTAAATACACACACGCACACACTCTTATTTAAGAAGCTCTATTAGAATATTCGTAACATTTTGTAATGTTTCCTTTTCATGTACTTGTTGATATATAAATTTATTTTTGTTTGTATTGCTTTGTTTTGAATGTTCTTTTGTCGGTGTCGTTTACATCCTTTGCTTTTCAAAAATGAGCCAACATAAATTGTGGGGACAACATTATTCAGCAAAAAAAACCCTCAACATAAAAAATATAAGTCCACGACAGAGACAATAGCCCGAAAAGTCGAAAACGAGGTTTAAAAGTATTAATTCGACGATTACATAATCATTGCTTTTGGAGCTATGGATAAAAGCAACTGGTACACCAGTGACGAGAGTTTAAATCTCACTGAGAGTTTATCCTTTATTGTTGTGTCCGATTTGTGATATCCCTTCTTTGCGGTAAACATCACGACACGAATGAGTCACGATTGAAAAAGTAAAGCAAGCAAAATTAAGATAGAAAAATCTACAAGTTTAGAATTAATTATAATACCTGTGGGGTTTGAAGGTTTTTATGAAGGTCAGTGGCTAAGGGCAAGGCTGTGTTGCCGTAAGATATCTGACTCCATATTTTGGTTATATTATTTTACCCCACGCTGACTGGCCGGTGCAATGCCTTGCCCAAAGAAGGTCCATAAGAAATATACAAAAAGAAAAGATAGAAACAGATAAGAGACGAAAACATTTCTTTCATACTTTCCTTTATCTACTTGGTGAATGGACTAACCAACGCTACGTCCCAAAACATAGCGTGGTGTCCAAAACACCCGACAGTAAAATCGGTGTCGTCGGTTCGACGTCACTACCCGAAAAGAGGTCGGTTCACAGAAAACCTGAGTATTTATCTCTCTTCACCGGCTCCAAATTCGCCACTCGAGAATCCTTCTAATTTTGGCGCGACCGCTTCTCATTGGCTACTTTACATTTTATTATTTTTCTTTTTTCTGATTTTAACCGGATGGATGCGTGGAGCCTTATGCGTGGCGACGCGTTTATACATTTTATATCTGGCAGCCGACGAGTCAATATCCGGTTGGGAGTTTTTACTGTTAATTCCTAAATCCCCACATACCCAAAATATATACACAGTACTTCTAGGGCTTACCTGATGTTGACACAGGATATGGGGGTATAACGAAGAAAATTGTTTATGTTACCTCCTCGTTATATTTGCAGGAAATATGTAAGTCTGAACGAAAATACTGAAAGTTTTCAAGTTGGTTTAATTACGGCTTGAGTAAAAGGGAAATCTTTTGTGCCGACTGTCTCGTAGAAAGAAGAAAATAGTTATTGAATTGAGAAAGGTTCAAAGAGTTAAATGTCTGAGCGGAATATGTTCGTCTAATTCATGTTCAACTGGAAACCCCTGGGTCTAGAAGTGTAGACCCAGGGGTCCATGAATCAGACGGCTCTCCTTGTGGTGTAATGTTGCTGCTGGGAAGGAAGCGGACAGACAAACGCCCGTCCCACTCGAATGATGCCGAAGAAGAGAATGTTTGGCGATTTTCCCGGGAAAGTCATCCGGGCCGAATGGAATTCGTCATCCCCATTGGGTGAAAATATATGGCGAGACCAACGGTCAAAATATTTTACGCGCCAAACATACGAAATTCTTTCTGCTTCTGGGGATATTAAGTAGATCGCCTGGTCCCAGGAGGCCTTCAACCCAAGCAGTATCTGCTTAGCAGGACTGAATTTATAACTTTGCATCTAAGCAGGAATGCCAGTAGGACAAAGTATTTTTTGTGTCGACCACGCATGAGTGTCGATTCGTGCGTGCACTGCTACCACTATAGAATAACCTTGTGTCAAACCTGACTGAGAAGTCGGATAAATCTATACCCAATATACGTAGTGCCTTCAATAAGTTTCCAGACTTTTTTGAACAGGTATTTAAAATTGTCGTAGACTCTTGAAAATTCACTATGTTATTGCTATACATCTTATGAGATGACTGACCAATTTTTATGATTTCAGCTTCAAATGAACAGCTACAGCAGCAATTGAAATACACCCTACTAAACCCTGAGCGTCACAACAAGTGAATTTAAAAAATGCAATCTGGACGTGAGGACACTTCAGAAGAACGATATGCAATAAAATTGTGTTTTAAACTTGGAAAAAATGCCACAGAAATGAATGGAATACTTTAGGCTGCTTTTGGAGCATCTTGCATGAATCGAGCATCGGTTTTTGAGTGGCATAAGAGATTCAAAGAAGGCAGGGAGTCTGTGAGGGATGATGAGAGGTGTGCGGGGAGTAAGGAAGTCAATACACCAGAGTTGATTGGCCAAAGGGTAAGGATTAGGGTTACTATGTTGAGGTTTTAAGGGAGTTCAGGAAGAGATTCCGTCGGAAGAGGCCTGCACTCTTCAGATCGGGTCAGTGGCATTTCCAGCAGGACAATGCACCAGTCTACAACTCCATCCTTGTCACAGACTATTTAACCAAGATGGGCATCAAGACAGTTCCTCAGCTTCCCTATAGTCGAGACCTTGCTCCCTGTGACTTTTGCTTATTCCCTAAGCTCAGAGGCTGTCGTCGTTATGAGACAATTGAGGAGATGAAAGAGGCTGTGACGATGGTCATTGACACGCTCACTCAAGAGGACTTCCATTGGGCCTTCCAGAAGTTGTTGGAACGGTAAAACAAGTGCATTGCAGCTGGAGGAGATTACTTCGAAGGAGACTAGAGTGTCATGTGTGTACTATCAATAAAAGTGCCCATACAAAAAAAAGTCTGGAAACTTAATGATCTTCCTACTTGCTAATCTTTATCTGAGACAAGAGCATAAGTTATAAGGGGAAATAACTCTTAAAAATAGTTATCGCCCTTAGATAAACATTTTAAAAGCTTTTTTTCACTGTTAGAGAAACAAGTTTATTTATTTATTTATTTTAGTTTCTTTGTTTGAGGTTTAACTTCGTAGACTATTCAATGCTAAGACCCTCCTTGCTGAAGAACAGTAGAGTAACTATTTGAATCCTCACTAGGGGAGGGGGGATAACAGAGTTCATAATTTTCTTAAGGATATTAGCTCAAAAATGAACGTAATAGCGCAACTGCAGTTCGAACTTGCAAACTATGATGTCGCAGTCTAGAACGTCAGCCACAACGCCGTCTTTTTTTTCTTCCTTCTGATACACTTTACACTCGGTGTCTTAAAGTTGAGGATTCAAAAGAAGACAATACATTCTTGGAAAGTTGCTTTGTGATGTGGGGCCAGTTTTCTCGGATTAAAAAGGAAAAATAATATCCGTGTGTCGTCGTTGCTAGAGAGAAATCTTGTCGACCTCTGGCTTGTCCGGACGCAGGCTATGTGTGTCAGTTGCCTCCGAAAGCGTGAATAAATAGAACTCCTAATCACGTGACCAGCTCCAAATGAAATAGTATTATTTTAAGGTGGGGGTAGGGGTTCTGCGCGTGAAATCGCTCCAACAGCAAGTTTTTTTGTTTTTTTTGGAATTCAACTGCACGGAAGAAGGCAAAAGCAAAACACGTGACCATCCTGTCCAATCAAATTCCAGAAACTTAATTTTAATTTTAGATCCTAATTTTTTACAGATTTGTACAAAGGTTTTTGTTTTAGTGATTCTGACCCGCTTTAAGTGTGGACGTTTCTCATTCATTTGTACTTCACCTCTTGGTTGTAAAATATAAGATTTTATATCGCTTTATGGGGTAAAAGAAAAGCTGGGGTCCAAAAACTACAATTTCCACCTATCATGTCAATACAGCAAAAACGTTACATAATATTTTACTCCTTACGAATTTTTCACACCGGCCCTGATTGGTTGGGTTTGGTTGGGTTTTAAAGCATATCAATTAATATAGGTTTTTAGCGAGGATACTTGTTATTAGTTGCGTTTTTAGTGTTTCGGGAAATGGTTAATTTCTCTAACACTATAAATTATTTGGCAGCACTAATGGATTACGAAACTTCTTTTAAACAACACAACAAAGAAAAGTTTATTATAGTAGCAGGCATAAAGGAGTGAGAGTGAGAAAGTATCCCTTTGGTGTCGCTGGTCAGTATGTTGGTCCTTATTTTGTAGGAAGCGTGTGCGAAGCTAGCAGCAGCATTTTCTTCAGTGATGGGTTCCAAGTGGAATCAGTAGCAGTCATGTGAGAGAGGTCTGTTTGTGTTGCTGGCTCATGGCTCTCTGACCGTCGACGCACCAAAAAATGGACTAGAAAAAATAGTTCTGGAGAGGAAGAAGGAATTAATGCGCTCCACCAGAATTGGTCAATTAGTGGCCGAATCTCTTGGTGGGGGCATTGATTCGCGAATAGAAATAGATCTGTGCCTGCTACAGGTTGTTTCCTCGCTGAGTTTTATAGGTAAATAAATGAGAGAGAAGACGAAGATGCCATAAGGGTTTTTTGGATAGTTTTTAATGTCAGCATGGAGTAAATAGTTTACGTTTATGAGGGAAGAAAGGAAATGAAGTTGAGAAGGCATTTTCGCAGCTAAATGCCTGAGCAAAATGTGCATCGTTAGGTTAGTAAAGGTTGTGTTTGCTGATTAAGGACAGGAATGAAGAAGTCACCCATGGATGTGTGATCCTGGTAGTTGTGGGAGAGAAGCATGTCTCCAGAAAATGTTGCCCTGTGATGAAGTAGCTGGGTGTCTGAGCGTAATTTTGCGTTGCAGTCGACAGAGCCAAAGTTGGAGGCGACTTAAAGGTGTTCCTGTGTGAGGCGGATTGAATTCATCTAATTCCTATTCAACTGGGAACCTTTGGTCTAAGAGAATAGACTCAAGAGGTCCATAAATTAGATGGCTTTCCTCATGGTGTCATGATACGACTGCTAATGAAGAGAGCGGACAGTAAGTACATCTGTCCTTTTCGAAAAGTTCTGAGGAAGCGGAGTGTTTGGCGGGCTTTCCCCAATTTGGTGCTGCCCGGAAAAATGGTCCGGGATGAATAGAACAAGTCATCCTGATTGGGTGAAAATATGCGTCGACCCTAACGGTCAAATTAATTAACGCGCCAAACAAAAATACTAAGTTCTTCTACTACAGGTTATTTAATGTCAGACCCTCTTTATACATATATATTGAATATATATGATTTGTTTTGGTTGGGTTTTATGGTATATCAACCATTGTAGGTCATTTAATGCCAAATCCTCTTTATACATATATATTGAATATATAGGATTTGTTTTGGTTTGGTTTTATGGTATATCAACCATTGTAGGTCATTTAATGCCAAATCCTCTTTATACATAAATTTTAGATATATATGGTTTGGTTTGGTTGGGATTTTATGACATATCAACCATTGTTGGTTATTTAATGCCAAATCCTCTTTATACATATATATTAAATATATAAGATTTGTTTTGGTTGGGTTTTATGGCATATCAACCCTTGTCAGTTATTTAATGCCAAATCCTCTTTATACATAGATATTAAATATATAGGATTTGGTTTGGTTGGGTTTTATGGCATATCAACCATTGTAGGTTATTTAATGTCAATTCCTCTTTGTTGGGTTTTATGGCATATCAACCATTATAGGTTATTTAATGCCAAATCCTCTTTATACATATATATCAAATATATATGATTTGGTTTGATTCGATTTTATGGCATATCAACCATTGTAGGTTATTTAATGCCAAATCCTCTTTATACATATATATTAAATATATAGATTTGGTTTGGTTGGTTTTTTGGCATATCAACCATTGTAGGTTATTTAATACCTAATAAAAACTCTCAAAAGAGAAAAACAATAATAATAATTATCATCATCATTATTATCTGGGACTTTATTATCCAAACAGATTGAAAATATAGGGCAATAAACTTGATATCACAGTTAAAGACTATAAAAGAAAAACATGCCTTCTAATTGATATGTTAGAGACAACAGATAACATTTCAGTCAAATAAAATAAGTAAATGAGAAGTCATGGAGATAGGATTGAAAAAATGTGGCATTTTAAAATTACCAGTGCACTCGTAATAATGGGAGCCCTGGGTATGATAAAAAAGGGACAGATTAACTAGATACTTGGTAGTCCTAGCTTATAGGAAATACAAAAAAATTGCACTTTGAGGAACTGCTTATTTCCTTTGGAGAATACGATCAATGTGAGTGAAAAAGTAACACCCAAAAAGAGGCAGTAAATATAATCAATGAATTTAATCGCCACCTTCTTTTAACTTCGGTCTTGGGTAAACAGCCGGTAAAGTTTTGTAAGAAATAGAAGGTAAAGCTTTAAAAAAACGTGGAACATGAGGATTATGGTGATACTGTTATGTTTAGCGTATGGTGGCAAGGAAAAGACAAACACAAGTTGAAAGTTTTAATCAATTATATTAACAAGAAGGAAACACAAGGTGATAAAGCGAAGAATCAACTGTACAAAATTTGTAGCGTACAATATCAAGTGAAGGAGTGAATCGAGGTGTGTGTGTGTGTGTGTGTGTGAAACCAGACTTCATGTACGATAAATTTGTAATAAGTTATAAGAAACTCACTTGTTAGGTATGGTGGTATGAGGGTGGTAAGGATACCAGATGATCTCGGTGGTAGTAGTAGTCGTGGACGGGGCAGCGTTGTAGCCAGATTAGCAGTCGTTCACAGCAAGTGGCGCGTTAAATCCGTCAGATGAGTTCTTAATGGCCGTAGCGTGTTCCTTCCTTCCACCCTCGTGGTCAGTCTGCTTTATTTCTGTATGAAATATACAGAAGGCACAAGACCTTGAAGTTTTTGGGGAGGGGAAGGGAGCGGTCATACTTTTCTATATAAACTAAGGAGACCTAGCTAGCCACATTCGCCGACCCATTCAACAATACAATATATAGCCATTCTTGCATCGTCATGCGCGCTGCAATCACCAAAATACCACATTTGCTCTATGAAGAAGTCCTACTTAAAATCCCGAGATTAATGAATGATTTTATTTACAAGTATGATTTATTTACAATGAATGTGATTGGAATGGGAGAAAAACCCCGAAATATATACAAAAAACAAAGGAAAAATCCCCCGTTTGGTTGCCCTCCCATCCCCCCGTCTATAAAAATGGAGGTCGACTGTTTTCCGGGGCGAAAGAACCGAAAACAAGCCGGACCTACCCTAGGTGGGACAGGAATCCTAATCTACCGGGGTAAAAGAAATAAGGGGTCGGACGCGGTATGGGTTGATATAAGCAGGTGATATGATTTTTATGCATATGAATGTTCAAGATCTTCAGTATGCGTGGACTGGGATACGGGTTGAGGTACAAAAATAATGGGGATGGGGAAGATCTTGAGAACTAACGACTAGATGACGGGGACAATGACTCACAAACATACTGCTAACTAGGTTTCAAGGGGAAAAAACAGTCCTAGTTACCAGGGGTGGGGTCCCTAAGGACCCGTACCGTAGACGCCATGAGCCAGCAGAGGAGGGAAGGATGACTCCAACGTTGCCCCCTTTCGCACGACCAGGCTCGCTGCATGCACCCACCTTTTGCTGAATGTTATGCGATCCAAGCGTTTTCTATCGCATCTGATTTTGACCCTCAGCTGATGCCGAAAATACAAAACCAGATCACGATGAGAAAAGTTTGCATCGTCATACAATCCCTTGTTTCGCGTCGTCCAAATCACCATTCTAGCTACAGCTAGGATCGCGAGAAACACCACACGCTTCTCACCCTGATACGGAGGAAGAACGTTGTCCACGACGTAACCAACATCGAGCAGCACGAGCTGTTTGGGTTCGATGCGAGCCGTCCACTCGCCGACGTGATCCCAAAACGGGCGAACTCGCTCGCAGTAGTAGAAGGCGTGCTCAGCCGTTTCTTCCTGGCCACTGCCGCAGCGAGCGCAATCGGGCATGTCTGCCAGGCCCGCTTTGTAGTTCAAGCCGACAAGGGGTAACGCATTTCGCACAAGTCGCCAGGTGAGCGAAAACTCGGAGTTGTTCAAGAAGCTCGATCCTGGCGCCCAATTCCAATGAGAGCGGATCTCCTCCATCGTCCAGCCGCGCCGCTCGCTGAGAGGATCAGAAGCGGAATCCAGCACTAGCTCCCGATATAGTTCTTTTCGAGGCCGTGAAAGGTCACTGGACCCAAGAAGTTTACGAAGGGCCGTTCAGCACTCGCGGACAAACTGTGTTTCGCCCAAAGGCCTACGTCGACCTTCAGCCTTTGGGTCTGACTTTAGGCGAGGAAAAGTCCGACTCGCCTTCAGTCTCCACACTGCGTCCCCCGTCAAGGCTCAGCCCAAGTATGCAAATCTTTCAGCAAGCCAGTGGCTCTCCAGATCAGGCATACCTAGACCCCCGTTGCGTGTACGTTGGATACAGACCTGCCTACGGACCATCGGCCTTGCACCTCCCCAGAGCAATCTGGAAAGGGATCGTTGCAGCGCCAACCGATTTACCTTAGGCAGAGGAAGTATAGCCAATCGGTTAAGGATCAAGGGGAAGACGTACACGGCGCACGCCTCCGCCCTGCCCTTTAAGGAAAACCTCCTTGAAAGCCAGATTCCCACCTGAGCATTCACCTTGGCTTGTATTTCCGACCAATTTCGCTCCAGTTGGAGGTCGGGCCCGAACCACACCCCGAGGATGCGGACGGGTTCGTCACTCCAGCGGAAGGGCCCCGGAAGAGTATTGCTACCCCTTCAAGCACCGAGCCTCAAACCTTCGCTTTTGTCAAAATTGACCTTGGCTCCTGCAATCCGCTCGTACTCGCTAACCGCCTTCTTCACAGCCTTTATATCCAGGCGGCGGTCAGTCTGCTGCCTTTGCAGATCTTCGCTTCTTAAATACCTACCCCTTGGATCAAGTCGGTTCTGGGAATTCTTTAGGGGGAAGATTTATAATTGGCTGAAAAGGGTATTTTGTTAAATTGAATTAATTTCTTGCATTCTCGCCCGGAAGCCCTGCGCGGAGTCTCTTGCGCAAAGACGCATTTTATTCATTTTCTTGGCGGCAGCCGTCAGGCCAACATCCAGTCGAATGCTACCCTTCTCCAGCCACGTGTGTATGTGTGTGTGTGTGTGTGTGTGTGTGGGTGTGTGTGTTTTTTTTAATGAAATCGCAAATCGGGAGAGATCTGAATCCTACTATATAACAATACCAATTGTACATGGTACGGAAACAAAATATGGAATATTTTTTAAGTTTTTTAGTCTAATTAGTCCAATATTTGAAAAAGTAGGATAAATCTAAATTTTCATGATTAACTCTATTATTAAAGCCCTTCTTCATTAAAATTCGGCCCAATATGAGTGAGCCAGAAAAGAAACGACAAAGAATCTATGACTTGCTTAACGTCGAAACCAATTAAAAACTTTTTTCGAAATAATTTGATTTTCCTTATGGCCTCCATTAATCCCATACCATAACCCCCTTCACTACGCTACATGGGGCGTATAAGAAAACAAAACAAATACAACTTCCCATCCAAATATTGGATTGCTTAAGACTGCTATTGAGGAGAAATGGAAAAAAATGTTTGAAGAATTTATTTTGAAGGCAGGCAAATTGTTTCGAAGGCATGTTGATACAATAATTGAAAAAGAAATGGTGGCCATATTGAGTAAATTTACTCTTTTGTGTCTATCTTCTTATTTTTTTTTTTTTTAAATTGAAATTAATCCTATTTTATAACAGAGTCGTTTATTACTATGTTACATATTGACCGGGCCATCATTCAGAGATTCTCTAAACAGGACGCACCAGTGAAAATAAGCGGAAGCAGTCATGTGATTGTTACGAAATGGTATATGCAGATGCCCACTTGAGGGTCTGAGTCAGAGTGAGTCTTAGAGTCTCAGCTTGCAGTCACGGATAGCGCCCCACTGGAGCTGCGGTCCATAGGGATCCTCCGATTGGGTACCACCCGGCTGAGAAGCAGAAGTGCCAGGTGGGGCCTTAAAGATAACACAGCATGGTATGGTCAAGAGATGAAGAAGTTATGGGTCAATAGAGCAGTCTGCCTCTGTCTCCCAGTCTCTGTCGGTCTCTCTCGTACATCACGGAAGCTTTTGAAAATAAAAGTTTGATAGTTATATCTTTATAAAAAAAAATGTTATGGTCGTTCTTCCTAGATGTACATTATGGCTATATAACAGTTATACTAAAATATTCCTAATTTTGCTTCCGCGCCCAGTAATTGGTGAGCTTAGAACGGTTTTCAAAGGCTTGAAAAAAAGACTAGAACAAGAAATCAGAGTGAGAATCGAGACCATCCGGACCACAGCAGTGTTGAATACTGAGAAGAGACCTAGTGACCGACCAGAGTAAACTTGCTGTCACTCAGTCTCTCGTGAAAAACTACCAACTAGCACTAGTGTAGAAAAACTTTCCAAGAGTGATATAATCATCCAGACCACAGCAGTGTTGAATACTGAGAAGAGACCTCGTGACCGACCTGAGGTAACTTGCTGTCGCTCAGTCTCCAGTGAAAAACCACCAACTAGCACTAGTATAGAAAAACTTTCCAAGAGTGATATAATCATAAATTTTCAAGATATCAGAGCAAATCTTAAACTTCATCACGCGAGCTATGGAAAACTGGAGAGTGGAACTAACGATAGAAGGGAAAACCCTAGCTAAGTTAAACTATTTTAATAGTGTTTTATAGCAGAGAAAGATAAAATTAATGTATAAAAATAAAATGGGTTACTTTTCTTTTCTTTTCCTTTTATTAGTCAAAATGTACGGGGGGGATAGAGTATGGAGGGTCGAAGATGGCTGAGATACACACACACACAGGGGCTGACGCTACGGATCTTCTGTGAATCTCTTTCCTCTTCGTTCTGCTTTTCGGGTTGACATCTCCCTGGTTATATAATATACCGGACGCCCACGAAAATTCTCGTGGTCACATCTCCTCCAACCAGCTGCTTAGATGTTGCACGCAGACACGCCTCTTTCTAACATGCTACCCACACAATGCACGTGATCATGCTTCCTTCTAGCATGCCATTTACGTAATTTACGCTGTATTTGTTGGAATGATTTTATTGTAATGGGGACATCTTCTTGGGAGGGACTTTTATGGTTGTGACCGCCGGAAGGAAATGACGGGATGTTTTGGAAATGATGAGAGAATAATCTTATTTCGGCTCAGAGAAGACTTGAATTTAATAGTCCTGTGAATTTTCGCAGGATTTGCTAGTTTTTAAACCTTGCTCTTCCCTACAGTTAAGGAAAAATAGGGAATAGGGAGTAAATCCCTATAAGAATTTTGCTGAAGCACTGAACCTCTCCCACTGAAATATGCTGTTGCCTATAACTTTGAATTTGTGCTGTCTTGACTTTAACCACGAGGTGTTTCAGAACTGCCCTACTGTGTTGTACTCTTCCTAACGGAATGTGCTGTTGCCTATATCTGAGAATTTGTGCTGTCTCGACTCAGACCATGATGTTTACAATTGAATTTGCTGAATAAACCCCATGTGTCTGCATTATTCGCTGTATTCTTGACGGATAAGTGAACAGGTTTTCCCAAGAGATATTTTTTGCCTAAGAGACTCTTCCAAATCTTATTTTCCATTTATACAACACCCCCTTTTTAAGTTGTGAGTACCAGCACCTTTGTTTGTTGAAGACATATCAGTCCTTGTAATTCATGAGTGACCCAGTATTTTTTCGAAACAAATTGTTACTTGATACAGACTCGATGTGGAGGCAGGTCATTTGACCCTCTTTGAACAATAAGAAAGCACCACAAGTAGTGCTCCTGAAGCACACACAGGTATCTTCGATTCCCGCTCTCGTGACCCTTGGCAGCTAGGATGGAAAATAAACAGATTTCCATAATTAAAGAAGTGGTAATTTTTATATAAAAAAACCAACTCCAGAAGCAGTAATTTTTGTATCTGTATTTTTCATTAATTGACTAAACAGCGCTCTTTTTAAATTTTCTTTGTGATTTCGCAGACGACAATATTTGACTTGCCGCGCAAAATTTGAAGGGTCAAACCCCAAAACAATTTTAAAATACTTTTCCCGCCTAGATTGTTAAAAATACATTTTTTAACCAATTAGAATGATAGATAAATCATCAACTTTTTAAATCTAATTTCGAGCCGACCTCAATTTTATAAATAAGTAATAAAATAGATAAAATCTTCCATAGATTTATTCTGAAAATCTACTTTGGAATCTATTTCTTTTGAGTCGAAATCTAACATTCTGTTTCGTCAAGAATAAATCTAATTTAAACATCGCTTGATTATTTGAATTTTAACGAAAATATCTTATTTACATAGACATGCTCGTACAAACATTTCCTTTGCTGATTAATTTTTTTTTTATCAGTATCCGCTTACATATTTGCGTATTGTTGCGTTCTGGTTAGTGAACGCTTGTAATATTAAATAAAGGACAAACCACGATATGAGAGGAAATAGAGATATATTCTCAGGAAAAAGTATATACAAAAGAGAGACTATTAGTAGACAAGAACATAAGATTAGTGAATACAGAATAAAGATATAGTCCAACGATAGTATTGGCTTCCGTTATTACGGTAGCAAGTAAGGTGATCTAGTGCGATCTCCAGTCTCCAACCCTCTCATACTATTCCTATAAGAAGCTGCTCGTCACCTTTTAGTCTTCTCTAGTATTAGTAGCTACTGCTATATATGTCAGATGGACTAGTTCATTGTGTGGAAAAAGGTGGGTGATACCCAACACGTATAGATATCATTTCCCTCCTATATTGTAACATACTCACACAAAGATCTTTTACAGACGCAAAAATATATCAAGACTTAGATAATGCAATCTGCCACATTTAATGCATGAACTTTTTGGTACTTGTAATGTAAATATTGGAAAATATTGGAGGTGCCCGTGGTGTAATGGTTATCGTCGTAGGAAATGGACACGGCGACTCGAGTTCAAATCCTTGACCAGGCTAATTCCATTTCACATAGCACTAATACCCTTGGGAAAGGTATGAATCCAATTATTCTCCCTCCAGCTAGGGGTAAATAGTAGGACAGACTGGGTTTTTCAGCATTGGTGAGGCAACTAGTCTAGGAGAAGGAAAACTCTGAATTCAAACCTGTTAAAATGGAGGTACCCGTGGTGTAATGGTTATCGTCGTAGGAAATGGACACGGTGACACGAGTTCAAATCCTAGACCAGGCTACTTGCATTTCACATAGCACTAACACCTTTGGGAAAGGTATAAATCCAGTTATTTTCCCTCCAACTATGGGTAAATAGTAGGACAGACTGGGTTCTTCAGCCTTGGTGAGGCAACTAGTCTTGGAGAAGGAAAACTCTGAATTCAAATCTGTTAAACTCAGCATAAAAATTGACCTTGTATTATATCCTGCCCGAGCGGAGGGGTTGGTAAATATGAATATTGGAAAATATTTCCGCTAAAACTACGAAAAGACTTTGTAACTCTCGTTTTTCAAGAAACTTTTCACTCAAAGTAAAGAAATAAAATTTATTAAATTTGTCGGTCTGTGTTTTATGCAATTATTTACTAATTTATCCGCGGGGTGTCCTCGTGGTGTAATGGTTAAAGTGTTGGACTGCGAACTTGTATAAGGCGAGTTCGAACTCCGCTCACGCAAATTACATTCACTTATAAAATATACCTTTTTTTAAGTCTTAAAATAAACAACAAAAACATATATAAGAACATTCTAGAAATTTTGGATCAACACCGCATTAGCATTTAAATTACATTTTTATATTTTTCAACCAATCAACTAAAAACATAGAATAAGAACATTCTAGAAAAAACAGGATCAGAAACTAATTAACAGAAAATATCAAGGCTCTAAAATAAATAAGTAAAAATACAAATCTGATTGGTCAAGAAATGTCTACGCGCTTAAATTTTAGAACTGCAATAAAACTATTTTTGATCCACAACTAAAGTATTAGTAACAATGAATTTAATCAACTCAGTCAGTAGTCAAATAGTCAGTCAGCTGTCGGTCAGTCAATTCATTTCTTCCACGGCCAAAAGGTCATTCTGTCTACTACCCCAAAAGACTTTTCATTATAGGTCACGACCAAGCCGCAGATGGTCGCGATTAAGATTCAAAGGAAAAACTTGCGAACTTTCTTTCATCAATGAGACACGCTGTCGCCACAATCTTAAGAAAAAACACAGTACGGACTTAATGTGAGTAAAGACAAATATTTTATTCAGCTTACTTCATCCAAACGAGGACCATTTATTTAACAGACTCTATTAACATTTAAACACACACACACACACACACACACACACACACACACACACACGTGTGAACAATCTTATTTTCATTTAATTGGCCATAACTGTATTTCTACAAAGGCCACTCGCACATTATGTTTCTCATTTATTTTCATATCTGTTTTGTTATGAATATTAAATTGTTTCTTAACGCTCGTTGTTGTCATATTCCATTTGTTTTACGTGATTGTAAAAATTTGTGCTGTATTTGTGATTGAAACTAAACTTGAGAGCAATACCCGTAAAATACGGACGAGAACTCACTCACATGCACCCACAACAAGTTGGAAATTACATATTCACTTAAATATCCAATTACATGTTTCCACTACACATTTTTGGACAAATACCCTTGGAAAAGGAATGAACCCTCTTATCCTCCTTGCTATGGGTTAAATAGTACCACTATTGTTCTTCTAGAAGAATGGCTCTGACATTAAACAAAGAACCCCAAAACATCTATCCTCTACATCAGCCAAAACACATTAAGCTACTGACTCAGCAACGTAGGATACTATTAAGCATGCCAACGGACCATCATAAGCACAAACCACTCATAGACGCTCTCATGCAGTGCAGCAATTCCCACGCTCGGCTTGTTGCGGATGTCGACCCTGCAAATGATTTAAGTTTAATGCGTGTGAGTAATTGACAGCCAAAGACAATGAAGGAAACAAAGGCGAGGTAACAAATACAATAAAAGTGACAATTTATTGTCAGATTTACAAACGTGAGTGTAAAGTCCGTGGCGGTTGTATTTGGTCTTCAGCTAGATGGGTGATGTCGATAGCTCGTATAGTCGAGTCATAGATGTGCGCAGCTGGATATTCGATGCGGGTAGCTGGCGTAGGTCGAGTCGTGGAGATACAGCTACATGTTTGATGCGGGTAGCTGTCGGTTGAGTCGTTGAATGCAGCTGGACGATCGTAGCGGGAGGCTGAGGTCGGTCGAGTGATAGGATGCAGCCGGGTGATCGTTGCAGGAAGCTGAGGTCGGTTGAGTAGTAGAATACAGCTGGACGGGTGTAAGATACTCTGGACCCTTCCTAAAATAGACAAGGTAGGAACTCAGACTGATGAAACAGAAGAGGAAAATTGATAATGATGATGATGTACAAGGCTTTGCCTGCTGCGGGACGATATTGATGATTCTGTGTGTCAAGAAAAGAAAGAGAAAGAGGACCTACCAACATTGAGGATTTTGTAGATGCAACAATTCCGGGAAGTAGAGTGAAAAACTCGCAATAATAATAATGATAATAATAATAATAATCAACAAAAAAGAGAACTCGCCGAATTGTGGAATTTTCCGTTGCGGCTGACCACAGAGTAAAATAGAAAGAAAGCGAAAAGAAAGATAAGTACCTGGACCTTGCTAGAGAACTGAAAAAACTATGGAACATAAAAGTGACGGTTATATCAATTGCAATTGGTGCTCTTGGTAGAGTCAAAAAAAGGATTAATACAAGGACTGGAGGACTTGGAAATGAGAGGACAAGTGGAGACCATCCAAACTACAGCATTATTGAAATCGGCCAGAATACCCAGAAGAGTTCTGGAGACTTGAGGAGACTTGCAGTCACTCAAACTCCAGCGAGAAACCATCAACTAACGCTGGTGGGAAAATCTCGAAAATGAGTAATAGTAATAATAATAATAATAGACCCAATTTTGATTAACAAAAAAACTTAGTCATTTCGTGAATTTTGTAGTGCAATCAGTCTACAGAGTGAAAATGAATGAAGGGGAAAAACTGGACAAGTACCTAGACCTTGCTAGAGGAATGAAAAAGTTGTGGAACATAGAGGTGACACTAACACCAATTGGAATAGTCTCCAAGAACCTAGGAAAGAGACTCGGTGAACTGGAGATTAGTGAAATAACTGAAACCCCCATGACCACAAGCTATGCTAAAATCAGTTAGGATACTTAGAAGAGTCCTGGAGACCTGAGGAGACTCTAGTGAAAAATCATCAGTTAGAGATGAGTCAAACTTAGATTAAACCATACAAACCAGAATCTGTCCTGAAGAATCAGGCGCACAAACCTCTCTCTGATTTTGAGACACAACAGATCACCTAATCCTGGTCAGACGACAAGACAGCGATAATAAACAAAACAAAAAAAGAGCCTGCTGAATAGTGGAATTTGCTGTCCTGTCGGACCACAGAGTTAAAATAAATGTAGGGAATTAAATAAAAAAGGGCGGCAACAATACAGCAAGTAATTTAAAGTTCTTCCTCCTTGCAGTGAAAAACAATTAAGGTCCAGAGCGTAATTTAGCGTTCTTCCTCCTTGCTTCGAAACCTTGGGTCGGACCTTAGCACGTCTAAATACTCCTAACGTTTTAGAACGGCACATAACTATCACCGTGAGACCAACAAAACACACAGCCGCTACCCTATAGACTTGAATGACTACACAAGAAAATATATGGTGAACGACTACTCATGTAAAAACTAGTGCAGTTGGAGAAAAATGTGTTTTCAGTTCGGTGACTTCTACATCACGAGGTTACCGTGACTTCGTCTTCTCTGTCTCTGCGTCTTCTCCTCTTCACGTCTCGATCCAAAAAGCGCAACAGCGTCCCGAGAAGGTTCGTTGCGCATGCGTCACGAGACTCTCGCACCATCACGTTTTTCCAGCGAGATTCACTCCGAACATAAACTTAATAAATGAAAGCGAAAAGAAAGATAACCTTGCCTGAAAATTAAAAAAAATTATGGAACATGAAGGTGACAGTGATACGAATTGTAATTAGTGCGATCGAAACGATCTTCAGAGGCTTGGTAAAGAGACAAGAAGACTTAGAAATCAGAGAACAGGGGGGGGAACATGCAGACTACAGCATTAAAATACTGAGAAAAGTCCGGGAGACGAGACTTCCTATCTCTCAGACTTCAGTGAAATACCATCAGCTAACGTTGGTTTTAAAAACTCACAAGGAGTAACAACAACAACCACAATAATAATTGTCACATAGAATCTATCAATGTCGTATATTGGGTGTAAGGCCTTTATGGAGGAATGGGTATTTCTCTAAGATGTAAATCAGAGTGCCAGTTCCACAATATACAACACAATTTGTACAAACGTAGACAAAAGAAATGATAAAAACAAGAATCTTAAAAAAACAAACAATTTTACTTAATCACAACTGGACAAATAACAAATACAAAGGTAGTAAGGTTCATAAATTTGTGCAATGGAAGGAAGTGTGTGAAAGAGAGAGGTCAACTCGTACTTACATACATGTGTATGTGTACGGTATCTATGAGTTCTGGTATATCTAAGTCACTAAATCTATTGGTCATTCAAGCCCACTGTTGACGTGTTAATGTATTTGTGTGCGTCTGACCTTTTTCTTCCGCGTGTATCGTCTGTGGCCGCCTGTGTGTCGCCTCCTCCTTTTTTGAACTAAAAAATTCTAGGTTCTTATACACTTTGAATGGATCAAAATAATATATTCTAAGTTTACGCGGGTAGATTTTATTTCAGGTAACCTAAAGTTCAAATGTGCGGACGTATGAGTAAACACAACTTGTGACCTTGTAGCAGAAAGAACTTATTATTTTTGTTTGGCGCGTTAATTAATTTGACCGTTAGGGTCGACGCATATTTTCACCCAAACAGGATGACTTATCCTATTCAGCCCGGACAATTTTTCCGGACAGCACCAGATGGGGGAAAGCCTGCCAAACACTTTCTCTTCCTCAGGAGCCTTCAAACTGGGCAGACGTAATTATTGTCCGCTCTCCTTTTAGCAGCGGCATCACACCACCATGAAGAAAGCCATCTAATTTATGGACCCCTTGCGTCTATTCTCTTAGACCAAGGGTTCCCAGTTGAATATGAATTAGATGAATTCAATCCGCCTCACACAGGAACAACTCTAAGTTGCCTTCAACTTCGGCTATGTCGACTGCGACGCAAAATTACGCTCAGACAACCAGCCATTTCATCAAAATTTTCTAGAGACATTTACACTTCTCTCCCCAAACGACCAGGACCACACTTTCATGGACGACGACAACGTTTCTGTCCTTAACCAGCAAACACGACTTTTGCTACACTATGGCGAACATATCTCACTCACACATTCAACAATGCCTTAACCTAACGATGCACATTTCGCTCGGGCATTTAGCTGCTAAAATGCCTTCTCAACTCTATTACAACTTCATTTCCTTCCTTACTTCTTTCCTTCCTACGAGACTTGCAGCATACCAGCGTAAACACTTTATTCCATGCTGCCATTAAAACCTTCATATAAAACCTTACGGCATCTTCGCCTTCTCTCTCTCATTTATTTACCTTTAAAACTTAGCGAGGAAATAAACAACGTAACCAACACACGTAACAACAATATCTCATCGCTAAAACTTGATCTAACCGATGAGAATCATAGAAATTACTTATAGTGTTTGATCAATTTTTTCGAGAATGTTTTAATGTTTGCTGATTGGTTTAAAAATATTCTAAGTTAGTGAGGTTTGGATGCTTTTTTTCTAGAATATTCTGATTTACGTTTTCTTAGCTAATTTAACTGAAAATAAAAAAAGTGTGGATCCTATACCTTGTCGTCGTCATCAATTTTCTTTCTTTTTTTTTTTTCTTTCTTGTCCATCTGTCTAAATTCCTCCTTGTCCGTTTTTAGAAGGATCCAGAGTATCTTTCATAAGAGACGGCCTATGTATTCGACCCATGTATTTATCCCTCTGATTAGATTTCTGCTGTAAAATGCTGCTGTCCCCTTCGTAAGAACTCTGCAGCAGAAACCTTATGAACCTAAAGAACATGAAAAAGAGACTCCGAAAACTGGAGGAAAAATTGTAACCTTCCAAACCACAGCACGAGGTAATCGGGAGAGTTCTAGAGATCTGAGGAAACTTGCTGTCACTTAGACTCAAGTGAAAGAACATCAGCTTGCGCTTGTGTGAAAAATTCAATAGGAGTGCTGATGGAATTCACCTAGTTCACTGGAAGATCGTACATTCAGCGAATGAGTGGAGGGAGAACAGTTTCACGGGCTGATAGGAAGAAGCACCGGATGAAGGAGTAGTTTGTGAAACTGAGTTACCATGCAATACCGAGAAGCCCAAAGAAAACACCAAAGGACTAATTGCAAAAGTCTAATTTTTAAAGTCAAGGCATAATAGTTAAAATGCTGTAACACTAGATATCCCTGTTTTATTTATATCACCCTAAAGCACTGAAAATACACCCCTTTTTTCAGTCGTATGGGTTTCAAAATAAATGTCTGATTAGCGTAAGGTTGTATACATCTATGAAAGAATCCCAAGGCGAAGTGGATTAAGAAGGCGGTAACCCTTTTGGGCCAGTAGCATAGATCACTTTCCCTTGATGTGATTAGATTAAAACCGGATTGTATAGCAAGCGAAAGATAATGCTTTTTTTTAATGAACAGTTTACTCTAAAAAAAAAAACAAAAGAAAAAAGAAAAGAAAATTCGTGCATTATGCCAAAAAGTACATTTCTTTTTTTTTTTTTAGTAATTCTTCTATTTGTTTCTTTCCTTCACAGAGGGGAAAAAACAAAAAAATAAAAAACGAAGGTTTTGGTTTTTATTGTATTTTTTGGGGGTGGGTTGTTTTTGGTTTAAGAAATTCTATCTTAGTTTTTCAAAAAATCTGTCTTGGTTGAAACGTGCAAACGTCACATGGAATTAGCCAACCACGTAGACACACGCATCACGTTTTAGGCGAGGAGGAGAAAGAGGAGATGATATAACGACTTCCATCCTTCATTTTTCTTCTTCTTCTTCCTTTTCTTGTAAAAGCACCGTAAAGCAAATGGTCTTTTAGAGTTATCTCCCCTGTGTTGCTGTCCGACATTTTTTAGATTCGCCGGTGTCCGCCAGGTGGCACGTTGTTTGTATTCTTGCACTTTTCAAAATGGCTGTTGTAGCTATACGCAGGTGTCCAGCTGTCCTCTTCTCGGCGGTTTTTATCCTGACCCTGTGGTTCAATTCTGTTCTCTGCTCGTCCACGGCACCCCGACTGAGGTTCGAGTATAAGCTCAGCTTTAAAGGTCCACACTTAATTCAGAAGGATAAAGGGATCCCGTTCTGGGAACATGGAGGAGGTTGGTAGTTCTTTTCTTTTTTCAAAAATAACAACAATCTTAACAGATTTCAAAATAAACATTTCAGACGAACATTTACTGTCTTCAATAATTAATATAAAAACCGTTTATTTT